>JAGFPH010000099.1:356665-367193 GCA_018207615.1 Philaenus spumarius
AAATCCACTAAGTGTTCGGCGTATGTTGACGTTTGATTGAATGTGCGTCTTGGTAAGTGCTCTTTGTATCGGTCCTTGAAAGAGCGGCCTGTCTGTCCGATGTAAAATTTGTTGCATTCGCCGCAGTTGAGTTTATATATACCACTGGTTTGGAAATCATTGTCACTATTTGTACTTGAACATTTGTTTGAGCCCTTTAAAATGGATTCTAGCCTATTGTTGTTTCTATAAGCGACACTATAGTTATATTTATCCAAGATATTGCGCATTTTATGTTGGAAGTTCGCGCTGTAATCTATGGTGACATATTTCTTTTTAACTCTTTCTCGTTCAGTGTTATTGTTAATTTTATTTCTATGTTTTTTCACCATTGTATCTATTATGCTGGGGTCATATCCATTTTTTGAAGCTATGTGTTTTATGGTGTTGAGTTCAGTTCTATAGTCTAAAGGTGTCAACGGTATTCTATGGAGTCTGTGTATTAGATAATGATATGAAGACATTTTATGGGAGTATGGATGGTTAGAGTCCTTGTGTATAGTCAGATCGGTTTGGGTTGGTTTTCTGTAAACGTTGAATTGGTGGGTGCCATTTACATTAGAGATGGACAGTTCCAGGTAGTTCAATGTATTGTTCACCTGAATTTCGAGGGTGAACTTCATATTATTGTGTAGGCTGTTTAAGTATTTATTGAATATCTCTATTTGTCTTATGTTGCCAGTGTAAAGACATATGATGTCGTCCACATATCTATAGTAATACACGATGTTTTTTCTATATCTATTGTTATCCACCATTATGTACTTGTTCTCAAAGTTATTCAAAAACACTTCAGCAAGGATACTGGATAGGGGGGAGCCCATTGCGAGGCCTTCGTGTTGGATATAAAATTTTTCATCAAATGTGAAATAATTCTGTGCCGTTATCAATCGTAGCAGTATTATTAGTTCCTCGATGGCTTCCGGTTTTAAAGTGTTTTTATCAACCAAATTGTTTTTCAAAATTATGTTTGTTCAATATGGATGTTAATTGTAAATGTAGTCGGTATAGTTTATGATTAATAGATATTTTCTTATTGTATAGTGACCTAATTTCTTCCTTTAACCATATACGTTCAGCCATTGTTCGTGCTGCTATAGCTGCCCTTGTTTTAACCTTGAGCTTTATTTGTATATATTTGGGTAGGATGTTATTCAATAAGCAAGCTTTATTAAACCGTATGTTTTCTATTGTGTAATGTAACTTTGTTTTCAAATTTAATAGATCGTAGGATAACTTTGCTTGATTTGCATATATATTGTTCATGTTTATTGTCCTACTTCCTGGACTGTTAAATAATAATATTTATTATTTTTACACTTAGTGGATTTCAACCACAAAACAAAAGGCATAATGGAAGATCTACAAGTGCTAAAGAAATGTAAGAAAGGCAAAAAAATGGACGTTTTAGAGCAGTTTTTTATATACCAAACATTAAAAACGGAACCAGACAACCTCCTTAACGATCAAGTGCAATTTGGATCACACGCCATATACGACAGTATCATAAAGTTAGAAACGCCTACAAGTTAGGCAAACCAAAAACAGCTGACTGAACAGTGATTCAACATCGCATCGGCAGTTCATGTTAAGGTCGGCCCGACATTAGACCTGTTTTAATAACCCTAATAAAATTTATGTTATAACGACCCAGAAATGGTGAATTTTTTAAAGTGTTTTACGTGTGTTTTTTAAATGTGTTTTTTAAGTGTGTAATGTAGGTATTGCGACGTGAGAATTCTTTGACAATGACATTTGTGGTGTCGAAACCGCGGTCAGATGTATTCTGAGCCAAAAACGGACTGTTTGAAGGTTAGTAAAAATAATAAATATTATTATTTAACAGTCCAGGAAGTAGGACAATAAACATGAACAATTATTAAATATAGGCCTACATATTCAATAAAAATACTGCCACCCAATTAAATAAACTCCATACAATTTATATGTAGGCTATCATAGAGAGATACATTTCAGAATGCTATTTTGTTAATTCTGATGTATTTATCTTTTGCTTGTTATTTACAAATTATTTTAGGTTATTTACAAAGTAATTATGCTACTAAAACAAAACATGTATAAAAATTAGTGTGTAACCAATTCCTAGTAATCAGTATTTGTTTAATAGAATTTTATTTTATTTTATTTTAGCAATTCAAAAAATATTTCTTACAAAATTACTTACAAGTACAAGTAATTACGTTCTTTACTGACACAAAAAGAAGTAATTACGAGGATAAGTGAGTAGTGTAGTTTCAAAGATGGACATCTGTCATGGAACATATTGTTCAGTAGGCCACAATAGTTATATTTTTGTTAATAAGACTGCCTGACTGTGGTTTTCTATTCTATAATTTAGTTTCTATAACAAGAAATCGAAATAACTTCTCTCCAACATCATTTTATTATGTATTTATTGCAAAAAATGGGTTTAAATATACAGTTGTCCACTTTTGAAATGCACTCAGGCAGGTGTCCGTTTTTGAAGCATACCTAGCATCAGTTGTCTGTTTTTGATAGGAACCATATTCAGCTTTACAAAACAAACTAATATTCACCAGTTTTTTTAGTTTTTATTACAGTAAAGAACAAGTTTATTTTTGTAGTTTAAAATAAATGTTAACTAGCTGACCCGTGCGAATATTTCGCAAGTTCGGAGTAGGCCTACATTTACCTGATTTAACACGTTGATTTAATCCTGTTAATTAAGTTTATTTATTTACAATGGTTTATAAATAACAGTTTCCCTATACAATCTTACAGTGTAAACAATCTAACTAACAGCTGTCATGCTAGTCAAACATATGGTTAATAGATGGCGCCTTTCATTAGGAACATCCAAAGTATAATATAAAAGTTTTTTTAATCAATTTTTGTTATTAAAACATGAATTTTAAGCTGTTTGTCTATATTTCCGGTGTAGCGGTTAAGGAAAGCTTTAAAATGATGCCTCATTCATGTAACTTCATGATGTATTAAGGAAGTTATGGCGTAACGACAAAAAAATGGCCTTGAGAAATAATATATGCGATAGTAAGTAAAAAGAATACTTATTTACAATACAAGTAAAACAAATACTTGTGGTTCATTCACTTAGTTATAAGTATTTACTTACAAAAAGACAAGTATAAGTATTTAGAATTGTGTATTGAATTTAGCCTTTATAGTTTTTAATTTTTGTGTCATACTTATATTTAGCTTTCCAAAGAATACTACCGGTACTTTAAAATATTAAATACAATTTTAATCACTGCTTTTTAGTTACCTATATGATTTAAAATGTATTGCCAAGATAGCTTTTTGAAGTGATAACTTCTATTGGCCCGTTGGGCACTTTCGACTTGGCTATGTTTTCGAAATCTCGCGTCACGCCAGATTTCTCGCGAGATCTTGCATCACGCCAGATTTCCCGCGAGATCTCGCATCACGCCAGATTTCTCGCGAGATCTCGCGTCACGCTTTTGTTTAGACACAAGTCAGATCGTGGAGAGGGAATATTATTAATACATTATTTACATTTATTAGCATAGCAATCAAATTAACACATAAGAATTAGTTAATATAATATAACAGCTGATTTCGCCCATCATCTGTAATTCTTAAACAAAACCCAGCGTAGATTATATTTTGGGGTTATGTTTACAACTTCAACCATTAAAATTTCTTGTGATGTTAATTTTCTTATATATTAGTTATACAACTAATGTAGGCTTCTAAGTTATAAGTTATATGGGCTTCTACACGTTATAAGATTTGCTTTGGGGTTATAAACTGTATATAAAACTAACCTTTGATCATCAATATATTCGTTTATACAAATTTAAAGAAGGATACCTACTGTTTAACTTCGCAAACATTCGTACATCTTTGTATAACATATTTGATTATTAATTTCTTTACTGTAATATTAACAACTTCTAAATCATTTGATCTATCAATATGAAATAAAAGGTAACTAAAAGATAATATTTTTACCTTTATTTAAATATATAATAACGGATATAAATAAACAATTTAAACAAATAGGCCTACAGTTTTATAATCCTTATAATTGTACACATTTACCGAGTTAAAAATCCCCGTAGTCATAGAAGTTATCACTTCCAACGTGTGGTCTAAGCACACCCAGTTAATTTTATTTTAAATTTTAGTCAGTGAAAATATAAATTAAAATTTGTATGATTATACTTTTGTAATTATTATAAATTGCAAATTAATGACATAAACATAATGTTTTTGAAAAGGTTAAGATATATTCTTACAATTACAAATGTTGAAATGTGTAACTTAAATATCATTTTAAAAAAACTGCAACCCCAAAAATAGTTTAATACATCTATTTTTAAAAAAATGAGGTGATTTGTACGACGAAACATACATCTTTAATGGGAGCGCGGAGTTTTTATACTATAATGACGTCACTGGACAGGGAACGGGTCGAGGGGTTTGAGTTTGTTTACATGACTATGAGGTAACCTTTTCTATCTAGTGACCTTGCCCTACACGGTGGTATTTTTTATTTTCCTCTATCTTCATTTCAGCTCGAAATATTAAGGATAATCGAAAAACAAAATGATAATCGATTTTTTTTTCGACTTTGGGAAATCGATAGACTGGTAAACTTTTTTTGAAGTGAAAACTTCTTTAGCGGCGTTGGGCACTTTTTGCTTGGGGAAAAAGCATTGAATTCGCGACCGTTACCACTCGAGATATAGTATGTATTATATATATATATATATATATATGTGTATGTACGCAACGCGAATATACTACATAGCACTTCTTATTGGGAGAGGAAAAAGCATCAAACTCGCGACCGTCACCACTCGAGATATAGTATGTATCTATATATATATATATATATATATATGTACGCAACGCGAATATACTACATAGCACTTCTTATTGGGAGAGGAAAAAGCATCAAACTCGCGACCGTCACCGCTCGAGATATAGTATGTATGTATATATATATATATATGATATTTGTGTTATATGTATATTAAATACCAAAGTCAGCAAAGTCATTAATGTTTTAAATTATTTTATCCTTATTCCTCCTCCTCTAATATTAGTACGGACAAAAAAATATAAATTGGTCATAGAAGTTATCACTTCCAACGTGTGGTCTTAAGCACACTATTTAATTTTTATGTTAATCTACATACTTTAATGTACTTATAAAAAAAATTCAGCCGTATTGCAAATTACTGGTAGTTGTAACCTATACCGACTGGGCTATAACCTGAAAATTCTCTAGCTATCACAGTTTTTGCTTTTCATTGATTATGAATCAGTCAATCAAGGCTTCTTCTTTTATAAAAAATATAACATACAGGCCTACACAAGTATTTACAGTTTTAATGTAAACTATATACTATATAAAAAAATGTCATGTATCATTATTTCAAACTGGCAATTTACTTTTTGACGATAAGATCGATGGTAACATTCTAATCGGTAATGACGGTAATATAGTTCACAATTTTTATTGAAACTTCATTTCCAGAACAGCGCTACCTGTCTTGAATTAGTCAACACTTGGGCTTTATAAGCTCTCACAAAATAATGCGTTAGGTGGTCTATCTAAAAGGTTCATAATCAAAGGTATTATGTTCTCTGGGTCCTCTCTGGTATCGCGATCGCGGGTATGGACATGGACTGTTGTTCAGGTTAATGAATGAATGAATGATGCGTTTTGTGTTTGTGGTTTTTGTATGCACGTTAGATGCTGGTTATTATTTTAGGTAGGCTAGCTTGTGTCGAAGAAAATATGTCGATTTTGACTATTGAGGAATTTCATTTCTCGAGTCTTGGTTTGAGTGTTTTAAATAAATAAGATACGATTATAATGAATATAATGTCTTGTAACATCTAACCTCAAAAGGTAAGTTATGTATTTTAGTTCATTTTCTGTATCAAATTTTAAGCTCAAACTATGTTCCTAGAAATTAATTTTCTATAAATATGTATCAATTTTCACATATTTTATGTAATACTTATTTCACATCCATTATATTCTGAAAAATGGATATAAGTTTAATGAAAAATAGGCTAGGTGATGATTTTACCTATCCTTAACCAGTTAAGATATTTATAACTTTTGTAGTAAAATTTTTCCTTGCACTAAAGCAATAAGTTGTAGAACTCTTCTAAATCCCACAAAATGGACACTGTTTTCATCCTGCTTTGATATAAACAAAGGTTAGGCAATATTAATTTCTGGGTAAAATTTACAACACACCTCCTCGCTTTATTGTGGCAAAGTTGCTAATGAATGTGAAATAAAATGTTCTAAAACATAATCGTATTGCTCAATTTTATTTCTAAAAATCTTAAATGTTTACAAAAATATAATTGACATAACTTATATAGGCTATTTATATAAGCCTATGAGCTATAAACAAATTTTAAAGCTTAAAAAATATCTGTGAACATTTAGAATACCACTAGCCTACTTGTTGAAATAGCATCAGATGAAGACTTTTTTTAAGAATGTTTAGAAAGTATTGTTTATTTTATTGTCAATTGTTAAGAAAAGGATTTGATCAGTCGAATATATGGAATTAAGATCATTAATAAGTTAAAAACTGTTTTAGACCTATTTAATGTTATAAATTGTCCAACAGTAGCGTTTTACTTTCACCTTTCATCGGGCGCATACTGTAGGTACCTCCATATCAGTGACGTTTTCTAATAAACCTAATCTTAGCTTGGTAATTAATAAAATGACCTTGGTTAACCCTTTGACGGCCACGAGCCGAAATATCGGCTCAACAAATACAACGCGAAAACGGCCGCGAGCCGATATATCGGCTTGTAATTCTTTTAGTGATTACACACTTATTTTTTTTACTATCTTCATTAAATTTTGTTTGTGGTGAAAAGGAAAGAATCAAATTGCTTGTTACTAGCAATCAAATCGAGATTAAGCTTTTTTATTTTCATCTAAATGTGTTGTTTATTCATGAAATCTAGTAGGCCTTGATTTGACAGCAGCTGGGAGTAGTAGAACAATATCTACATTCAGTTGTTCGCTGTTTACGTCCGTGAAAGTATTTATATGGTAATATTTTTGTGTTTATAGTGTTTTAGTATTTGTATTTGTTTAATTTTTTGTAGGTTAGTGTTTTGTTTGGCCTTTATTTGACAGCTGGGAGTTTTAGAACCAATATCATTGCCTACATTCACTTTTTCATTGTTTACGTCTGAGCAAGTATTTATAGAGTTATATTTTTTGTGTGTTTAGTGATTTAGTATTTGTTTTTGTAGTTTTTTATAGTTTAGTATTTGTTTTATTCAGTATGAGTAAAACGGCGTTGTGTTTCACCAATTAGTGAAGATACATTGATTAGAGAAGTTCAAGAAACAAATGCAAATTTTACTGATGAAGTGAATGAGCTAGCTAACTTATAACAAATTACGCCCACAAACATTTTTTGTTTATATAGACCAGACAAAGTATTTATTAAGATATTCTCTTGAAATTTTCAGTATTTGAACAGAATAAAAATAAAATGTATTAGAAAACAACTATTTAAACTCTATAATATTTTTTTTAGTTTTACCTATTTGACTCTAAAGTAAAAAAAATAAATAAAAATAATAAAATTTATTAATCCCCAAAAAATTTGTAAATTTTATTTGTTATTTTTAATTAGATACAAGTAAAATAAAGTTAAAAGTACAACTGTAGTAGTATTTTTAGATCAGTTACACTAATTTTTATAATAACTTGACAAAACGCCCATTTTCATCTGGCCTTTTTGGCTTACAAGTGCTGTTTAATCACTAGCTCTTTTAGAAAAGAATGTTATTTTTTTGCCTGGCCTTAAAAGGGTTAACATCTGATAAAATTTACAACACCTCCTGGCCATATTGCGGCATAGGTTCCACCCTATGAGCGATGAAATGCTATAGAATGTAATCATTTATAATTCAACAACATCTAATGGAAGAAGTTCCAATAAATATTAATTCGAAAATAAACATTTCTAAAATCTGGCAGACCTGTGTGTGTGCTATAATAGGCCCTAAATGACACAGAGAATTAAAAAATTCAAGATTAAATCTTTCTCTAAGGTCCAATTAAAATCTGTTTTTTCTGCATCTTTACCGATAAACAATTTTCACACTATTAACAAATAGCCTATGCTAGTTTAAGATACAAATAGGATTACACAATGGTAGCCTTCAGAGAATGTTCGAAGATGTTGAACAATCATTTAGTAGGCCTTCATGGATACTTCCCTAATAACTGGAACGTGACCATGAACTGATATTACTGTAGGCTAATTGAAAATCCTAAAATAAGAGCAAAGTTGATCCTGCTACTTATAGACCAAACTACTGTTAGTAGGCTACTTATACTAAACACAAAAAGCTCTTTTAAAAGTTAATAAGTGAAGGGGTAAATCAGGAAATAGAGATGTCAGGGGGATTAGCAGAAACATAGTTTAGGTTCTGCAAAAGTTATTCAACGTTCAGTTAGGACCTTGGAGGAAGTTAAAAATCTGGTTATGAAGCCAAATAGTGGGTCATATAAAAATTGTAGTTTTTGTGCTGTACTAATAATGCTTGACAAAAAATGTAAAATTCATTGTAGCCTTTCGAATTGCTTTATTTATGAATAAATGATTATAAATATACATTGTATGTCTTAGCAATCAATGTATATATATCATAGGCGTAACCAGGGGGGTTTTGGGGGTTAAAACCCCCTATTGTAAAAAATATTTTGCACTTTGTTTATATTAAAAAACGCTCTTAAGAGTAACTTGTTTTCAACACCTGTGCAAATGTCAAGCTACAATAAATTATCAACATATTGCTGACATTATGATCTTTGGTCGAATTAGCACTGGCACTTTATTTTATGCTGTGTAGTGTATCAAAGTATAGTGTTCTAGAGGCCGCACACAGAGTTTTTGTCCTCCACGGATTATCACCATCATATCAACAGTGGCACGAAGGAGAATATTAGAGCATACACATTAGTCGGAAAAATAAACGATCGGTTTATTTACTGCTGACGGTAGCTGTGCAGCCGTTCGCTGCCACTACAATTGACGGATTTTCCACCTTCTCCGAAGAAACAGTCAGGCGCGGATACAGGGGGAGGGTCATAGGGGTCATGACCCCTTTCAAAAAATTTTTTAAGGCTTGATTTATATGTTTGATTTAACCCTAGAAGCGCCAAATAACACTATACTGTCGTCTCAGCCCGCCGAGCAAGTGGCAGGTAGCATTATTGTATCGTCTGATTGTGTTGAATATTTCACCCACTATAAATCATCCAATCTTAACAAAACAAAAACGATTGGAAAGGAAATGTTTTAAACATTCATTTTTGTAGGCCTATTTACAAATTTGTTCTAAAACGTATATTTACATATTATGTAATCATTGTTTGTTAATTGTAGTTGTCTAAAAATATGATTCGTCACTCATATGAAGTTTTCTGTAAACCCTAAAGATCCATGACAGTTTTTCAACCAATGAGCAAGCGTATTTTGTTATCGATATCCTTATCTGGTACAAATCGATTTACTTGTACATTGATGTTTGTAATTTTTAAGCATTTTCCGACTTTTCTCGTTGAGAAATGGTCCGATCGAGGTTTTCAAAATCCATGTTGTAGGTTTTTAATTCTCTACAAATGTTGCGTTGGAAGTATCGTGATCATTGCATAAATTTGTGTAATACCAACAAACAACCCAAAAAGTCAAAATTTATTGTTATTTTTGTTTATAAAAAATGCGCAAAAAATTCTTTGTCTCATAATTTTTGTAAATTTTATACACCTATGTGCTACACTTAAAGCCACTGTGGATGTCGCTTGCTGAAAAATTCAACAACAATAACAAATTGGTTGGGCTAAAATTGTTTTACGGAGCGCACCGCTGTATGGAGTTGTATGACTTCAATAAGTGAGAGCTTGTATTACGTTGTTTTAAATTTAGTGAAACAAAGTGGATTTAATGATCGTGTTGTGGAGTTATGATAGTACCTTTCCTGTTAACTCTTCAATAATTTTGGTTTATTTTATTCTTTAATCTGCAAGAAACTCTGGCTCTTTCAAGAAAATATTTATGGCCTAGAAATGCATTAAAATACTGTACCAAAGAGTTTATACATAATTTTAATTCCCCAGACCCTTTGTTGTTAAATTCTTGGTAATGTTGTTTTCAACTTCTTATGGCCCCTCCCAAAATGAAATCCTGTAGCCGCCCCTGGAAACAGTGGCGAACGTGACCAAATGCACGCCAGTTTTCCTTATTTTAGTATTCTTTTCGTAGAATACAATCCTTCAGCTGCGTGTGCATTCTTAAATAATTGAAAAATGTTTCTTCTAGTTCCTCAAATCAGGAAACACAGTGTAGAATGCTCCGAAATCTTCTCTTCTTTTATTTATTGATTGGATGAACAAAAATAACTATCCTTTTTTGCTTCCTTTTCAATCGGCGATGGAATAACAATAAAGCTAGAG
>JAGFPH010000099.1:373266-409606 GCA_018207615.1 Philaenus spumarius
AAAAAAATACCTAGTTGAAATTGTGTTGTTGGCTTCCGGAATATTCCATTGTATATTTCATGTTAGCCTAGCCTAGAAAATTCCAGATAGATCCATATGTTAAACATACGATATCAGTCTACCATTATTAATGTCTATTTTATGGTTATTCATTTCGTTACTATGATGAGATGTAAACAAATAAAATAATGTTCTTGGTTGTAATAATAGAAAGTTAAAAAGATAGTGTTGTGACTGTTTGGATTTGTAGCATTGTATGTGATTTGAGTAAAATAAAGTGTGTCAACAGTGATATCGTAGTTTTATTTAAACGAATCAGTGTTACGACGTTAGAGTCATCTTGTATTAGGAAACAAATTGTGTCTGGGTGGAGTTAATAATGTTGTTTACTATGGTGTTGTTCAGGGGGGGGTGGGGTATGATAGGGCTCTTAATTTACATTAATAACCTTCGTAATTTATCATTGCAAAATCCTTCCAGTAGACGATACAGCCATTTTATTTGAAGGCAAAAGTTGGTAAAATGTTAAAGCTCTCAAAGGGTTATTGAATATGGTTTGATCAAAACTTGATATCACTTTATATCTTAATAACTAAGTTCCACTCTTATTATTAAGGTTAAAATCTGATTTGAAATTGCATACATGTTATTTATTACTTCAATAAATACAAGTCATTTTTATGTGAATGCTTAGAAATCTTCAAGTCTTATAAATACCTATAGGAGTAATGATCGGCAAGAGAATGAGATTAAGTTTATAAAAGGTGAAACTAGAAAATTAATTATGTTTTCAGCCAACTCGGTGACATTCTAAATTTCCAAGAATTCAAACTTGGGTACTACCCCATATTGCCAGTCATTAGTTATAGAGTTAGCTGCTAGCGGGGCATTTCGATCTATTTTAATTTAATTCAGACAGTTATACTGAAAGCTGCATTGAAAAACAACCACAGTTTCGATACTTTTATAGCAATGGGTTTAGGTCAATTGTATTTTATATAAAAAACCCTCACAATTTACACATATAAAAATTACAATAGCCTTTTTGTACAAGTTGATCATGGACATCTAGAGCTTACTTTAAATTTATTTAGGATAAGGACTAACAAATTAATAATAACGTTTTCTGTCGCAAACTCACATTATATAACATTTTGAAGTTTTGTATCAAAATCTTCCTGGCCATTTGTGTTTGTTTAAAAATGATAAATTGTTAGATTTTAAAAGGCAAATTAATAAATGGCAGTTTGAATTGGCAAGAGTTGCTGACGAGCAGATCATTATATCTACGCCTACTTAAATATAGGTATTAATGGTATCCTTACCGTTTTGTCTGATATTTACCAACAAAACTTGTTGCTTGATTTCCGACATGTATTTGTTTTCTAAGCAGTCTTGTTTTATTTTAATTTGCCAAAGATAATTAATTTAGAGAACCTTCAATACTTAGTAGTTTTATTTTGATTTTAGATTGATTCAGCTCGACTTAATAATGTTTAATGCAATCCGTTAAGTTTAAAATATCCGTTTATTTCTAATAAGTTAAAATACCTCTTTTATAAGGTTTATCCTAGAATTAGACCTTCACTTAAAATAGGCTTGATTCTTAATTTACATATTTTTGTCCCGACTAGCTATAAATAAAAAATAAAAAAGACCTGAATTAATAATTTGTTACAAGACAAAAAATATTTATTAATTAATAAATTAAAAATTCACAAAATATTAACATTGAATTTCTGAATTCCTATAAGAAATTTGCAAGGACTTAGAATATACAAAGTGGGCTTACTAATACTAATGGTTTCTAGTTGTTCTATTTTATATTTTCTTCAGTATGTGCAGGCTCATGTTTTAAACAGTTTTTGATCCTCAGTACTTTAAATGATTAATTATAATTTATGTGTTATTTAAAGAAATTAACTATACGATATGAACCAAAATAAATATACTGACCTAAAATTTATAAACCTGTAATAAACACTTTATTTTTCAGAAAAATCCAAAACTATTGGAGGTAAAATAAAAATTCAAAACTTGAAATTTAGTTCAGTATTTGAAGAGACAGTTAGACAAGTTGAGGAGAAAGCCAAGTTGAAAGCTGAACGCTATGAAGAAGGTGAAATATCAGACAGCAGTTCTGAACCTGCAAGGAGTCCTTCACCAATAAGTTCTGGTAATTGTGTTTATCTTAAATTATAAATCTTAAACAAAACTAAAACATTGGAAAAATTTATAATTTGGGATTTAGTTAAACTTATTTCACTTGCATCAGGAAAAATAACTACAGGTACAGATTGAAATGAAATTATTTTTCTTTAATGTCCTTGTAGTTTACAAAAATTTTTTTTCCAAATTTTGAAGACTGTTATTTTCATTATTATAAGCTTCTTGCTATGATAAAATTTACATAATAAATTTAATAAAATAAATCAATTTTGTAATGCACAGCTTTAAAAAATATATAAGTAGAGTAGAACCCCCCTCTTAACCGGTCTGGTCGGGACCGAGACCCTGGTCGGTTACCTGTTTGGCCGGTTGATCGGAGGTTCCCGTAATAAATAGATTTTTGTTCAAAAATAACCTACACATTTTGTAAATAAACAAGCAAATAAGACGTTATTGCAACTCATTTTATTTGTATGTGCATACATATAGCCCTGTCGGTATAGGTTACATTACAACTACCAGTAATTTGCAATACGGCTGATTTTTTTTTATAAGTACCTTAAAGTATGTAGATTAACATAAAAAAAGTTTACCAGTCTATCGATTTCCCACAGTCGAAAAAAAATCGATTACCATTTTTTTTTTCGATTATCCTTAATATTTCGAGCTGGGATGAAGATAGAGAAAAATAAAAAATACCACCGTGTAGGGGAGGTATTTTTCAACAAAAAAGGTCATATGTATTTATTTCGTCGAGCAATTGTTTGTCTGGAAAAAATTTGATAATGCAGGTATGTATTTTGCAGCAGGGGAAATCACTAAAAGGGGACATCTTATTCATATATGAAGCGTTGGCTCATTCTAAATTGGCCGAATTTTAATATATCGAATTGAAACTTGACATAGGAGTTAAAATATATATTTTAATCATTTATGCTGAGTCTCAGCTTGTTATCTTGAAAATTACCCAATCTAGAGCCACTTGACTTATTAATGGGTTTCTCGATTTTAGGAGTACCGAACCCACCAATTCATTTAAAACAGCTCCAGTTTAAAAAATTTTCAAAATATCAACCTGAAAGTTTTTTTACAAGTTAAATATATAGATTCAAACAAGATCAAGGAGTATAAACCTTTTTTATTATTTACTTTTCAAAGCACAAGTAACTTAAAAAAGTGTAATTTTAGACCTTTTTAGATTTTTCATCAAAATGCTTGAGTTAATCGCCTGCAGATTAGTCAATTTTTTAAATATAGTGTTTAAAATAAGTATAGCAAAAAACAATTGTGTTTTTAACTTCTGTTCAATAATGTTCAATAATATGTTCAAAAATGTCGAAAATGGAGTCATTGAATCCAAAGGTGTTATAGTTAAAACGAGATAGGTAAAACAGAAGACTATTTTCAAGCGCCTTGTTTTTAAAAATAACATGAAAAAAATCGTTCATACTTACTAAGAATATTTGTACTGGTGTACTCAACTTGTAAAACAAATTTCATGTTGATATTCCAAAAATTGACGAAACTGGAATAGATTGAAGTTAGTTTGTGGGTCCAGTACTCCTAAAATCGATAATCGAACTCGACTCCTAGATCGGGTCATTTTCAAGATAACAAGCTGAGACTCAGCATAAATGTTTAAATATATATTTTAACTCCTACGTCAAGTTTCAATTCGATATATTAAAATTCAGCCAATTTAGAATGAGCCAACGCCTCATACATGAATAAGATGTCCCCTTTTAGTGATTTCCCCTGCTGCAAAATACATACCTTGAAAGGTTTATAATATTTTGAAATATTAAATAATATAAATTTGTTTAATCTTTTAAATTTCCTTTGATAATTTATATTTCAATTAATTTGCCTTCACTGAAATACTTATATGTTCTTATAATAGCTTATCATAAAGAATAAATACTCACTTTCTTTAAATAATAACAATGGAAATCTTTAATTATTCAATAATTATAATTTACAATTTATATTTGAAATATTGTATGTAATCCCTTCACTGAGTGTTCATATAGTTTATATGGGATTATCAGTTAAGAATTATTTGTATTTGGATTTATAATTCTACAACAAAAGTTCAATTACACTCTCACATAACTACAAACTCTTTAAACAAATAAATTATATATGGCTTGCTCAGATATTATTAATGTTATAATTATTAATTTGATCTCGGGCTAGGGGTTTCGGCCGGGTCCATCCACATTTATTTAAATATTAAGGTTAGTTATAAATAGGGATGTGTCGATACCAGATTTTTCGATTCTCGATACCGATACTTTGAAAAATCGATTCTCGATTCCCGATACCGATACCTATAAAAAAAAAAAAAAGACGAATGTACGCAAAGAATACGACGTCCGAATATTATTAGCGCTAATTTTAAAAAACGCCGGCGTTAAAAATAATTTAAGTACCACAGTAAATGCCCGCAAAAAATCGATGCCCGAATATAATTAGTACCAATTTTATGAACTACCATTGGTGAAATGTTATTAAAAATAAAATGACGAATTGACAAATGTCCGCAAAAGAATACGACGTCCGAATATTATTAGCTCTAATTTTATAAAACGCAGCATTCATACGCAATTTAATATACAACAGCGTATGTCCGCGAAAAAACCTACTCCCGAAAACAATCTAATGTCCGCATAAGAAAATACAATTAACCTAGTCCAATGAAAAACACGTGAGAGTTTCAGTAACGTAATTAATAGCAGAATGCGTTGCAATTTAAAATAAAACAAGTTTTTAATTATTCGGAATAATTTTTTTACGACTGACTAGGATTGCGTTACTTGGAATATCATATGTTTTGTTTCTGAACGTTCAATTCGGATAAGTTCAGAAATAATCGGAACTTCAATCATCGAAAATTTGATTCGACGGCGTCCGTTTAGTCCCGCTTAAGTCTGAACAACTTGTTAGAACAAAGTACTGTAATATCAAGTTAATAACGCTGTGTGTAAATACTTACAGTATTCAGTTTTAGCGCAGTGTTTTATTCATTTTTTTTATTAAATTTAAATATTGCGACGATTTATTCGGGTAATTAAATTGTGCAGGCCTACTCATTTACGAAGGGCTGCCAAGCGCTCGGCTGACTCAAACTCAACAGCCGCCGCTGTTCCGTTAAGCGCCCAAACCCCCTGAAGTCTACAACTCGGCTGATTTTGCGAGTAAAAAAACCTTTAAATTCAGAATTACGTGCAGTACTGTAATGTACTTATTTATTTACAGTACATCTCCGCTTTCGGATAATCGACACTATACTGAATTAACATATTAATTTGATTAAGTTTAGTTAGTTGAGGATATGTGGAAACTTAACCGGAGTAGGCTAGTCTTTTCAGCAATGACATCGAAGTGTGGCAATATTTTATAATAGACGTTGAAAGTGATGGACTTTTGTCTGTAATTTAACTTAGCTCAATACTTGTATTTAATTATCTGTACATAACATACTTAATCATTTCAGTATTCAAATTAAATCTTATACTTTACTCTTAAATTCTTGTTAAATTCCTTGAATAATAAATAGAACCGATTTGACTCTAGAACCGGGAACCAAAAAAAAAAAAAAAAAAAAAAATGGAACCGACCCATCTCTAAATAAAAAGTAAAACAAAGGAATTCCGTCCGGACTCCCATAAAAATTATAAATCACGGGTAAAGTAAGTCTCAACAAGTTTTACCCGACTTCAAACAAATAAAATTATTACTTTAAAGTTTAAATACTTTTGTTACCGATCTATAATATGTGTTATTTTTCTTCACAATAGACACCCTAATTCTATAGACACGATAACAAACGAATCCATAAGTGTTTGACCTTGAGCCTACTCTAGACTTCTTGTGTACAAATAACAGCCTACGCATGAATAAAAATAAAACAAAAAGCGTTTACTTATGAAAGGAAACAATTGCCTAAAACATTTTACTGGAGAAAATGTATACTTACATAAAATTAATAATGTTTTACATTTTGCCTACTGATATTTATTGTAAAATGCTGAATTGAGTTAAAATACAGAGAATGCGATTGCAAATACCGGAGATTACATTCACGGAGTCTTTACGAGAACGGGCAGTTCTGACAACTGAGTATCTCGTGGTATCGGTAATCGGTATCGAGTTTCGGCTATCGATTCTCGATACCGATACCAAAGCTAAAGTATCGGTGGTATCGAGAATCGACCCATCCCTAGTTATAAATTATATATATATCTTAGACTAATTATTACTTATTTAAATTTAATGAGAACACAGAATAATGATGATGATTTTAGAAAGAAAGTTCGAAAGTCTTAATATCAATTGTTCGTTGCACAAAATTTCCACTATAAAGGTTTTTATGTGAATTTGGTTTATTTGAATAAGGTTATAAAGTCAGATATGTTTGTATTAAAATGGTTTTATCTCACCCAAATTTGTTGTCTTGATTATCATAAGGATGTATCACTGTTTTAAGGTATTTCACTGCAAGATATAGCATAGATATTCGGCACAAAATACGTACATCGATACTGTCAGGGCCGGTGCAAGGGGTTTTTCCTGAACATGCGAAAGTCATTTTTGGCGCCCCTCTCTTTACACAACAACAATCCCCCCCGTCCCTATATATGTATAAATATTTATATATCTCCTTATAGCAATAAAAAATGGGTACATTGTCAAATTTATACCAATTGAAATTATTTAATTATATAAAATCAAATTAAAATATAACATCAAGCAACAATTTAAAAAATAAAAGTATATAAACTTATATATAGCATCTTTTTGACCTTAAATAAATGTATGATGAAATGGAAAGTTAAGTGGGGGGAAGTGGAATACTGAAATCACCAAATTAATCATATTACAATATTTATTTTACATAAATTTAACATCAAAAGGTAACATTGTAAGATTAACATTACAATTTCACAAGTCAATTTGGTAACATCAGGACAACGTGGTAAAGGTAAAGGGTTAGGAATAGTTGTCAATAAGATAAAGGTAACATCTGTAATTCGGTAACATTGTAAGAATGAGGTTAATGTTAAGTTTTTACATTAATATCACACACACATGCAAAAAAGAAGTTAGTATAAAATGTAGGGCGGTTTCGTCTTTTATGGGGGCGAATTTTTCACTGGAATCAAAAGGCGCCGATTTCGGAAGTATATTGACCTATACAATACTGTTGTACCTGTAGGACCTGATTTTGTCTATAGGCCCTACATAAAGAGGTGCCAAAAGAAATAGATCGTTTCCGGGTTTCTTTTAATTATATATATATTTACCTTTACGATCTGTCAAACAATCCTGATTTTTCGTCGTCTTTAAATGACGGCCGTTTCGACTATTTTTTCAGTCATTTTCAAATTTAAGCTGTTCGCACAGTGGGAACTTTGTCACAAATAAAAACATTTAAAACATTTATACACACATAACACTTAATGTACATTACAAACATATATAGATTAAAAACACATTTGAACCGCGGCATAAGACATTCGGCACATGTTACCGTGTTCAGTTAAAACTCGCACTGTCGGGTGTTAGTGTCTTACGTTACCGTATTCAGATAGCGCTGTTGGTCGGTCGAATTAAACTGGGCATTGTTGTCCAGCTCCTGTAGAATATCAAAAAGTGTGTGTGACTGGAATTGAGACTTGGCATTCAATAAAATATCAGGGTTTGTTTTTTGTTGTTTATAGATTTCGTATTCCTCTCTGGCGTTCATTACGGGCCCCTTACTGCATTTCTGTATTATTTCCAAATTTGATTTTATGTCTGTATATCCGTGGTTGGTGTCAATGAGATGTTCGGCAAATTTAGAATGTAGTGATCTATTTGATGTGGATGATGGGAGGTGCTCTTTGAACCGTGTACGGAATGAACGTCCTGTTTGTCCTATGTACATTTTGGGGCAGTCATCGCATTTTATTTTATATATGCCATTACCATCAAATTTATCAAAATGTTTAGTTTTAATTCCTGAAAAGGGCGGTCGCGTCTTTAAGGGTCTGCTCCAGTAAACGAGAAAGCAACCGGAAACGCAAGCGCTTCTCCGGTTCTTATAGAGATAACCGTATCCAAAAAGTGCAATTTCTTGCAGCTGAGCGCTTTGACATTGCCTCATTTCAAACCATTTTATAAATTAATCTTTTGTAATTGAGTGCTGAAAAAAACCTGAATATTCTTTATAAAATTTCAGATCCGTCTTGCAAATTACTTTTCATTATTAATTTTTTATTGTGTTAGGAAAACAATTCAAAATTTGTACATACAAAATGTCAATTACATAACGAAAGAAAAGCATTAAAAAAAATCTAAAATGCAAAACGGATGCGTATTGTAATTGTGCTTAAAATGAGACCTTGCAAACAATTTTATGATAAAAAATGAACGAAATAAATGATTTGAAATTTAACTTTGCTCTTAAGGGATAAAAATCCAAGATGAACGCCACTACAGCAGACGCTTAAGAGGGCGAATTTTCACTGAAACCATAGGGTGCCGATTTCGAAAGGATGGCGCCCTAAACTGGTGTATGTGGTCTTTTTCGTCCGTAATGAGGCGCCAAAAAGAAATATGGCATTTCTTTTAATTCCCGAAAAGGGCGGTCGCGTCTTTAGGGGGGGGGGGGGCGAAATTTTCACTGAAACTAAAGGGCGCCGACTCTGAAAGGATGGTGCCCGATAGCGGTGTAGGTTGTCTGTCATTAAAAAAGCACTAAACAGAAATAGGGAGTTTATTTTAAAACCGGAAAAGGGCGACCACGTCTTAAGGCAAACATTTGTCGGTGCAAAAAAATTTTGAAAAAATTTTTAAGGCGCCTTGGTCTTGCACTTTTTGCCGGTACGTCGGCGCCCCCTCTCTGGCGGCGCCCCATGCGTCCGCATGTTCCGCATGGTCCTTGCGCCGGCCCTGGATACTGTTCAATGGTTATTTCTGCACTAAAATTAAATTGTACTTTTTAGACCATTGTTCTCCACGGGGTTCACATATAATCTCGTCACCAAAATCTCTGTCCCAGCTGATTTACATATGTTTAAAATGGATACAATATCTGATGATTGAACATGATTTATAATATGATACTTATATTATTTTTTTTTTATATTTCATTTTATTCTATCTAATTATTTTTTAGTTTTAAATTATTTTTTAAGAAACAAACTCTTATTTTATGCCTGAATTATTAATTTGAATATAGCGGCTCGTAATGTCGTCAGCCAATCAGAAGTGTGCTGGAGGTGGGGCTATTTTCGTGTGTCGATTGAATTAGCGAAATTTCGTAGATCCGTCCTCTTTACATGCTTCGCGTTTAAATAAATGAATTTTTATTAAAATTATGAAATGTACGTTTGAAAGATAATTTAGTTCTACAGCCCACAAGATGTATCAATATTTTAGGATAATTTACTTTCATGTTTTATTCGTGTCGAATCGGGTTGTAATGTTGATTTTCTTATCCAGTGTCGTGTATGTCACTTGTTTCTTTAGTTATTTCTTTAATGGTTTTGGTTTATGTTTTGGGCCTTTTGTGATAAATGGTAAACATATTATAGTTCCTATAGGCCAGATTTTCTTTTATCAATTCTCTTTCGTATATTTACTTTTAATTTTTTTTTTACATGGGAATTTATAATATTCTTATATTTCTAATGCTAAATTGACTTGTCGAGTATCGTGGATATATCGCGTTGGCGCTCTGGATTTCGTGTAGGCCGAGTTTAGTTTAATTAATAATTTACAACATAAATACTGAACTGTTTCAACCTGCATTATCCAATTTTTTCCAGACAAACCATTGCTCGGACGAAATAAATACATACAACCTTTTTTGTTAAAAAATACTTCCCCTACTCGGTGGTATTTTTTATTTTTCTCTACCTTCATCCCAGCTTGAAATATTAAGGATAATCGGGGGGAAAAATGATAATCGATTTTTTTTTCGACTTTGGGAAATCGATAGACTGGTAAACTTTTATTATGTTAATCTACATACTTTAATGTACTTATAAAAGAAATATCAGCCATATTGTAAATTACTGGAACTTTTGGTCTAAATTTACCCCTAACGACTGGCCTAATACGTAAACAAACACCAACAAATTAAACATTTTAAACTTACATAAACTTTGAAAACTGAATTTACATATACAGTAGAACTCCAATTAACCGGACTTCAATTATCCGGATCGCCAATTATCCGGATCAGACTTGAATAAGAACATAGTCAAACGAATGCGAGACTTGGCGGAGCAGAATCGATTTAAGGTAGCAAAACAGCTAACTCTGCCTGGTATGTTAAAAAATATTGTATTTTACAGTGAATATAGTATTGTTTGTAAATATTACGTAATGTAAACATTGTCATTGATATTGTTTTTTCATAATAAATACCGTAAATGTTCTCTATTGTGTTTTGTTAACGTTTTTCTCCTAAAAACGGCCTTTTTTTCTAAAAAAATCCAATTATCCGGATTTTTGATCATCCGGATCGGGTCCGGTCCCAATTAATCCGGATAATTTTAGTTCTACTGTACTGTATTATTGTTAAAAAAAAATTAGTTACCATATTTTTTTCTGTTCTGTAACATTCAAAGATTTGTTTAAAGCCAATATGTTACAAATATTACATATTTTGTTCCCACAAAATTCTGTAAAGGTTATAAAGCAACAGACAAAGAAAAAGAGACAAAGGATGCCACTTTGAGAATTGATTCTGAGAAAAAAATACAGTTGCCGCGGAAGCAGTTGAGGGGAATTAAACTCACGCTTCCCCTCCCCTGTTCTGGCACTCACAACACGACATTGCACACCTAAAGTTGCATCACCCTGCTTTATTTTCCAGAAAATGCCCGCCAAACAACCAATGTTTGAGACTTCTCCCAGTTACAGTAACATAATCTGTAAAAGAAAAAACTCTGTTGTTTCATCGGATAGGCCGGTTAATCCGAGGACCGGTTGATCCGAGGCCGATTAAGAGGGGTTCTGCTGAACACTCAATGTTTATAAATTATAATACACGTAAAGCAGCAGTACTAATGATACCTTAAGTGGTCAAGTACGTATCTCTTTTGTGAAATATACATTAAAATCTTATACAAATAAGTTGTAGGAGATATAATGACTACTGTTTAGGGACAGAGTTAAAACCAAATTACTATAAAAGGGTTTACCTTTAAAAGAAAATTGTTAGGCTATTTTGGGGATTTTAACAATATTACTAATTATAATAGTTCTGTAAATAAAAATAAGTTAGTATTAATTATGCCTGCATATAAATAAAATTGTTAACTTCAAATAGGCCTATATACATGACAACACTTTGGATGGAAATATAAGCAAAACTAATTTTATTTAGCATTTTTTCAATATTATTTTGTGTTTAAACTATCGATAATTATCAAATGCTGCAGTAATAACACTAATAAATTAACAATAATTATTGGTAACACAATACTTTGAAGACTAAACTCAAAAAAGTATGGCTAAACATAATTAAATAGAAAATGTAATAAAAGTTTAAAGTGAATTACAGCTCCACTATTGCCAATTTTATAACTAAAAACATATGGTTTATTGAAAGAACAGGGAATCCTCTTTCCATTGATGCTTAAATAATTATTAGTATCGAATTTGTTTTTATATTATATTTCATGAATAATTCTCAGTAATGTTGACCGTCACTGTAGGACACTTAAAATTTGCGTAAACATTTACAGATAAAAACTTTTGTTCGATCTATTAGAAAATAATAGTTAATCTAGTAAACTATTTAATTATAAAAACCAAAAACATGCCTTTGAAAAAAAGTATAAATTAAAAGTAAAAAAACATGGACCAAGACCGGGATTTGAACCCGAGACCTTTACGATTCCGCGACTTGTACGGACCTTTATCTCACTTGTACGGTTTTACTGCAATTA
Source organism: Philaenus spumarius (assembly GCA_018207615.1). Taxonomy (NCBI): domain Eukaryota; kingdom Metazoa; phylum Arthropoda; class Insecta; order Hemiptera; family Aphrophoridae; genus Philaenus; species Philaenus spumarius. The sequence goes on from JAGFPH010000099.1 coordinate 385,383, forward strand.
TTGAACTACTAGGTACGTAGATAACTAATAGAGATAACATCGACCAATATCTGGAGTGATCAGGGTGGCTCAGATGGTAGAGCGTTATGACGGAATCGTAAAGGTCCCGGGTTCAAATCCCGGTCTTGGTCCATGATTTTTCACTGGTAATTCAATTAAATTAACCATTGCTGAGGAAGTGTGTAAGCGGAAAATTAAAAATAATAATAAAAACTAGACTAATTTATTTAAACTTAAGAGGGGGCAGGACTCAATTGTAAAACCGCTTTTTAGTTTCCAAAGTGAACACTAGGGTAGTTCTACAAGTTCGTCTGTATCACTACTTGGAGCGCTGCCTGCACAAACTGAATGTCGAGCGGTTTGTTTTAAATAAAAGAAAGTGTTGTCACTATTAGACTAAATTATGATTAGTAATTTTTATATCAACGGTATATTTGTAAGGGCACTTTAAGGATTTTTGTTTTGTTTTATGTTAGAACCCTATTGATACCTATTTCTGTAGATATACCGGACCGATTTGTTTTAAAAATCAAGTAATTACGATGGCAGGCCTAATTTTTATTTCATCGTTATAAATTTACAAGGGCAGTTTTGTGGATTTTGGTTTTAGGTTACAACCCTATTGATACCTATTTCTGGAGATTCATTTTGTCCTAGGACTTTTTTTACTAACCCACCTGAAACAGTCGACATTTTACCTAGTATTATAATAATACAGAATAATTCTTCAAAAATAGCCATTTAAAAACAGAGCTTTAAAAAACTAACGTTAATTTAATGATTGTTTTAACTCGTTGCAAAATTAACCGTAAAACTGCAATACATAAAAATATCTCATTATGTTTTTAAGTTTATTAGCCTATCTCTGTGTTTTACTGGATCTAAACATACACAGTATTATGTAAAATATTTACTATTAGACTTAATTTAGTTTTAGTTTATTTCCCTTGTTTTGTTATTTTTGTGTGTTTTTTACAAGTTACGCTGAACCACAACTATTCTTCAAAGTGCTGAAGTCTCTCTACAAGACGATTTGACCCCTTTGTGAAGTACTATGGTTTCGCAGTTAGACGATTCGTAAAATACCCGGTTCAAATCCACGTGGGGAATTTTACCGTTGTCAAGATGCAACCTCCCAGAGCGAGTTCGTTATTCCTCCGCTAGCGGAACGAAGCAGCGCGTAAGCCGGGGCTGGAGGCAAAGGTGCATACAAAATGTATTTCTTACATGCAGGCAGATATTCAGCGCCTTCCAATAGTTGGTAGGAACCCTAAAATAAATAAATTGAATTTGGACATTCGCTCAACTGACTCAGAGGTTTAGCTGCGTGATCGAATTATTTATTTTTGCAAATATCAAGTAGCATAAAAATATTCCCTGCATTTTTTCAACAATCCACACATTAGCTGTTGCAAAAAAATTAATTGGGTTTTCACATTCTGCAACATCTCTTAACCCTCCCAGTGGCAGACTGCCCAAAGTGACGTTCTCTGAGGTGCAAGATGCAGCTATTTCGACAATTAGCGAGAATTTGCATATATTTGCATAATCGATAATTTAATCCACTTAGAATCATCCAATCGCAATAAAACTGGCACCATTGGAAAGAAAATGAATTAAACTTTAATTTTTGTATTTACAACTTTTTCGTAAAACGTATATTTACATACGTAATCATCGTTTTAAAATATGCAATTCGGTCTACAGCTCTTTCCGTGCGCGAATTGCATACAATTGTACTGTTATTTCCCACTTCTTCAACGTTTTAGACCATCTACAATAATGTTTCTTTGGCAATTATAACGATACCATTGGATTCGTCAAGATTTTATCTTTCTGTTGGTGTCTTCCAATCAGATGTCACTAACAAACTAGTATTTATTTCAAGAATTACTGTAAACCCTTGTGATTGGACAGTCTCTCAACCACTGAAACAGCCCATTTGTCAATCGATATTGGGAAGGCAGTGCCTTATGTTTTGACAGATTTCTTTACACGATTTTGTAGAGCAAAGTCTGAAGTTTGTAACGGTGGGAAGTAATCCAGAAATAACCGGATTTTTGTCTGTCTAGTCGACAGTTGAAATGTCAGTTCTAGTGAGAAAGTCAAGCGCGTGGGTTCTCATGTTATACAAATGGGGACCTATATGCAGCGTGTAGGGTAGCGGCTTTTCATTAGATTGATGTCATTTTGTTATTCAAATAAATATAACTCAAACACTTTTGTGATCTAAGGAAAGACGAGTATACCGTTATTTTCTTTGATTTATCCTCTACACTTTGTTATAATAATATTTCATTTTTGGGCAAAGCATATATTAGTAAATAACGTTACAATCTAGGCCTAGGTTTGTTACCAGTCGTGCACTTGGAACATAAAAACTGTTTTTTTCAAAATAAAAATTTGAAATTGATAAATGTTTTTATACAGTTATATTTAGAACTAAATTACGAAACTTTTTTACGCTTACGAAAAAAATACAAAAAATGTTTACTACTTGTTATGTAGGCCTAAAGTTGAACTTTTTCCTTTCGTTACTGAACATTTTTTGTTTCTTGAGCTAATAACTTTTACAATTTCAAAATAAACTAATTTTTAGTGGCATATTTGAATTCTTTGAAGTTTCTTCTACAAAAAAGCTATTGAACACTTTTGGATTGGGGTTCATTTACTATTTTTGGCGAATTTTTAAAAATATGCTTGCAAAACGCTAAAAACAGGCTTTTCAATTTTAGCTTTAACCATGCCACTTGGAGGGTTAAGTAGGCCTACTAACATCAGGGCACGTACTAACAATAAAAAACCCTGATGAAACAAACTTGATTTTTTTCTACAAGTAGCCCTAAATTGGCATAAATTTAGTTTAAGTTGAGATTGTTTGTTATTGTCGAATTTCCATAGGAAAGATGAGCTATTGCAGTGACTCTTATGGTGAGGTACCTAAGGTCTAGCACAGAACTGTCAGCTGTCTGTCACCACTACCACATTCTAGGTAAAAATGATAGAACAAAACTGGATGTCGGCTTCCGGTGCAGGTTTTGCGGATGAGTGACAATAGTGGCTCGCAGCTAGGGCAATCGCCTTCAGTCTCACGAAGACTGAAAAATACGCTTTTAGGTGGTTTCAATAATATCAAGTATACATACTTTCAATTTTCAGACATACCTCTTAGTTAGTAATTGCTACAAAAAAACTATTATTAAATTTACAGTTTTAGTTTATTTTATTTTTTATAGCCAATTACTGTACGAATTCAATGATCTTATTCCTAAATATGTTATACTAGCTGTTACCCGCGACTTTTATTCAAGGGTCGTATTGAGTAACTAAACCACAAACTTTTGATATAAATAAGAATGATACTGGTATTGTAAGAAGTTTGCAATCTTCCTTGCCGGTGAGCGACGCTAGTGAAACCTGGCGGGGCATCGATGAACCACTACGGCTGCCGATCCATATACTTTGTAAACTCTAATTGCAGAGGTATTTTGAAACGACGAAATAAAATACTTCTATTGAATATAACTGAAATATTAGACGACAATTTTAACGCCACAATACTTAAGTTGATGTAGGTTTAAATTTAAAACATACTTATTTTAAAATACAATTTTTACAACAGAATTAGTTTTGCTAGAAAAACGTTGAAGTCTTATGGAGAAATAGATATTGATTTCTTAAAATAAAAATATAAAACGAAGCTTTCCGTAAACAATTTTTTATAGGCTGATATGTAGGATAGTAACAAATTACGATTTTTTACTGAACGTGCTGGTTCTTGGCGAGAAAAATATAAACTATACCCGCCCCATGTTAAACTGGAGATCAGAGCCGTGAGCGGTTGGGTTGACTCCGGCCCCCTCTTAAGAGTTGCTTGGTTAAAATCAATTGATATTGTTCAGATTAATTTAAAAAATTATTATTTAAAGTTGATTCCCAACATTGGAGGCCACTAACAATCAATAAATAAACTGACTGCCAAGTTTCAGTGTTCTTTGTTTGCTGCTAATAAAATTTTTTAATTGTTTTAAAACAATACTGTTTACATTGTTAAAATTTTATTTTTATGTTGTAATTTCTAGAGTCAGTACCTAATAGTGAAGTTGAAATCAAGATTGTGGAAAAACCGACAAAGAAGAAATGTAGACATCGGCATAGAAGTAGAGAGCGCCACAGGTATGTAATATGTACCATACAAAACCAGTAACTTCTAAATGAGATATATTAAAAACTTCTAAACAAAACTTAATATGGAAAACTATCATCAGCATTAGAATTAAAGCTTTTCAATATGTTATGTTGTAATTTTCAGATTTTGGGCGTCTCTAACCCATTAATATTTTATAAATTTTTTAAACATTTTAAATACAGTTGACATTCAAACTGAGATACACATTATAGAAACTATTATAAGGGTGCCATAAAAATATTTAAATAAAACTAATATTATACATTTAGTAATAATTAATTGGTGATATTTTTTTTAATAAAAGAAAAATCCTTTGGGTTATAAATATAGGCTATGAGCCATTATTAGAACTTGAATTGGGAGATTAGTGCAAATAAAAGATCTCTTGTAGTTCAAAACAATCTATTTCCAATTTAATATAATTTCAAATTTCAGATCTCGCAGCAATGGAAGACGTCGTAGCCACTCAGATAGTACTAAACCTTCTACACTTAGAGACCGTTCTAGACATTCTAAGGAAAGAAGTAAAAAACACGATAAATACACAGAGAAAAGTACTAGAAGTAAACATAGAGACAAATCATCTGAAAGAAATAGAGAAAAATCCAGTGAGAGGAGCAGAGAGCGATCTCATGATAGGACTCGAGAAAAAACTAAAGACAAATCGTATGATAAAAATGATATTAGGCCACAGAACAAAAGTAGAGATAGGTCTCGTGATAAAAGTAGGGACAAATCACACGATAAAAACGGTGACAGGTCCCGTGACAAAAATGAACATCGAAGGCACACATCTTCATCTCATCATCATCGATCTTCACATTCTCAATCCAATGAACGAACTCAAAGGTAATTTGTAATTAAATTAATTGTTATTGATTTAGCTAAATATTTTATCGGCTTATTACAATTATTTACATTTCAGATGGACTTGATCTAATACTATCAGATCAGGTAATTCAATTCAATTTTACTACCAGGAATATAGGTACTGAAAAGTTTAACATGTTAAGTGCCCAACTTGTTCCTGTAGCTTTGCATCACATTTTCAACAGACTCTTTCTTTTTGGCTGTTGATCGTATAAAAAAGCACCAATTGATTTAATTTAAAAAAAAATATACATAAGGAATTATTGGGTATTTTTTCAGTGACTATCACCCTCCTCAGAACACCAAAACAGAAAAAAAACTAAGTCCAACCTCATTGAAATTTGTATAAGACACTGTCCGTTATTTCACCATACCACTTTGGCAAAATTAAGTGTCGAATTTTTACCTCGATAGTTTACCTAGCTTTTCCCTCCCGATTATTAAAGCAAAAACTGTATTTTAACATTACCAAATATTCTAGTACACTATTAAATTCCATTATGGAAAAAATAGGACAGGGTGATTTTAGTTCTAGGATTAGAAATTCTAGAAATAGAAGATGGCCTAGGCAGCCTTTACAGCCGAAAAGTCCAAAATCAATTATATCCTGGAGCAGCATTAGGGTCATATTTAACGAGACCTCAAAAGGTTAAATTAAACTGCTTCTAATTTAACAAGATTAACATCTCAATCTTCATTGGCAGACCATAAAATTGATAGTCATATAACATAATATGCAATTTATTTACTAAACATTACTTGTTAATCATCCAAACAAACCCCATTCACAAATAAAACGTATAAGTTACTCACATTTTATTAAATATTTTGTACAGATACATTTAATTTTTTTACTGTCAATAATACAAATAAATACCATTAACAACAAATTACAAGATTTCAAATGACAATACTATTACTTTACAATCACACAATTATAACACTACTACATAACAATGTAACATTATTGGACAGTGAATAGTTCAAAATCCCGTGAACAAATAATTTAATAAAATATGTGTGCTTGTATCATTATTGTTAAAAATATAGTTGTCATCGCGCTTATTGAGACCATAAAAAATAAAAATAATACATTTATGAATTAATTTAATTCTTTTAATAACATAAGTTACAGTAAAATTTTTAATTTCCTTGACGTTATATTTATTAAAAAGTTATCCTCTCTGTTGTGTCCATTCGAAATGGAAGGTAATTAATTGTAGGTGGGATTGTGCAAGAAGTAAGAATACATAAATTGTTTTACTTTACAAAAAACCTTGCTCATATTATTTATCTTCAATTAATTGAACAAACAAATTATAAATGTATTTACAAACATTGAGAATACCTGACTTAGGTATAAAATAATACTTACAAGTGCACTTATTACCCCACTATTTGACATTGTAGAGCTGATGGTCCTTTTTTCATACATGCCATTGTATACATACCAGTTGTCTCATCCCATCTGGAGAAATTTGTATCTTCTGAAATCTTATTAATCCAGTTCTTTTCTTCAATTTAATGTTGAGATCCAACACCGCTGATCTGTTGTTCTATGATGATTTTATACTATCTAAACACTTTTAGTATGATTTTGTCCATAAGTCTCTGTAGCTATATAAAACACAAACTTTTCTTTCAAAGATCAGAACAGAAGCTAGTGATAAAATCTTGTCTCTTAACTAGAAAATGTCTAGGCAGAACTTGAACTGTTATTACTGTCTTCTTCAAGTCCACAGTTTTCTATATACTGTAGAACCTTGATAATTCGAGCCACAGTAGTTTGAAGGTCTGGGTATTTCGAGCTGTGTTGGCAAAATTAAAAAACAGCTTTTTGACTATTTTAAAGCTTTTAAAACATTGATTGTAGCGCGACTTCAAAATACTTTGTTACCGCCGCCCCATTGTACGTTTAAAATGCCAACTAAACGTACAATGGGCCCTTGTCTTTTGAAAGTGACAAGGGATCGAAGTGGCTGGCTTGTTTTCACTTGGCCACACATCTCCACTCGCAGGTATGTAATAAGTCAACATTGGGTCTCGCCGACGCCACTTATATCTCATGTCAGCTCAGTCATATATCCCATACTTGACTGTCTCTTCCTCTTGTTATTCTAAAAATAGTTCAATTTCATAGTAAACTGTCAGTTCCTACGGAAGAACGTGCGCTATGCATATCGGTGTTGTTTAACATTGTCGATTAGTGAGTGCATTCTTTTCTGTTAAAAGTTTTTTAAGTTTTAATTTTGACATTTTTATAATGATGAGCGGAAAAGCTAAAAGAAAGTTTGTCCCAATTAAAAATATTAGAAGCCTTCAAAAGTCTAGACAATAGTGAAACCTTGAAGAAACTTGCAGCTGAGTACGGTTTCGGTGAAGTATCTGTAGGGGAATGGCGTCTTAATAGAGAAATAAAATCAAAACATTTTCTATCATTAAAATGTTCTAATATTTTGACTAATTAAAACGTTAAAAAATATATTATTCTTTATTTTTGTCAATTTCTCCGTGTATTCTGAGTTTTTTTTTTGTTCAATTTACATTCGGCCCCAACTAGCTCGAATTATTGAGGTTCTACTGCGGTTCTTTACATAGGTGTCTTTTACTTAGTCACTATGGGAATGTTCACTGTTCACTCTTTATCTGTTCACTCTTTATCTGTTCCCTCAAACTGTTTTATATTGTCAACGTTTATATTTATTTATTTTAAGCTCTCTCATTAAACTAGATTCTCAGTCTAACTATCTATAACTTATGGTTTTGTTTGGAAGTATATTTCTTTAATCAAATTGAAGACATTACAACTAAAAACCACAACCAGTATCAATATCATTTTATTATTACGTAAAAATATAAAAACAGACACCGGTTTTTTTAAAACAACATTGACTTTAACTGTTCTAACGTTTTACAATAAGTACGGTACATGATTTTTAGTACTAGTTAGGGATGGGTCGATTCTCAAATTTATCGATTCCGATTCCATCGATTCCAATTACCATAATAATTGTAAAGGGAAGTAAACATTGTTATTTAATTTTTATTGCATGGTTTTTTGACTTTAATGTTATTTGTTAATATTGTTATTGAACTAAGAGGAACTTACATAAAACTGCAGATTTAGATTCATTAAAAAATGTATACATTTTTCTTCATTATACTGCACCGAAAAAGCTGTTTTCTATACCTGTGCACATAGACGTAGAAAACACAGACATGCACTATTTATTTTCCTTGCACAATACTGTAAAATCAGCTGTGTAGGGATCAGTAAATTTATCGTTCTCCAACTGATTTTACAAATAAGAATAAACATATTATCAGTTTTAAGTAAACAGCTGATTTTACCATTCTCCAGCTTATTTTACAAATAAGAATAAACATCAGTTTTATGTAAACATCTGATTGATTTGGTCACTGGAAATATAACAGAAACATCAAACAAGTTTAATTGTTTTTTTTTTTATAAAAAGATGTTTTGATTAAAAATATGTTGCTTTTTCGGTGTAGTATAATGATAAATATCGTACGTAACTCGTCCGGTAAATTTATCAGTGCTTGCACATACAAATCCCGCACTCGGCTGCGCCTCACCCGGGAACTATCATGCACGCACGGAAAAACCCTATTTACCGGGCTTGTAACGTTACAATATACTATTAAAGAGTAGGAGTTTAACTATTTAAGGATAACTTAAGAACAGAAAAACCATATAAAATAAATATCAGTAGGGAAAAATGCAAAACATTCTAAATTTGATGTATGTAGACATTTTCCCCAGTAAAATGTTTAGGCAATTATTGTTGTGCATAGGCTGTTATTTGTACACAAGAAATCAAGTCAGGTAGGCTCAAGGTCAACCACTTATGGTTTCGTTTCTTATCTTGTCTATTTATAGAATTAGGGTGTCTACTGTGACGAAAACTAACACATTTTATAGATTGGTAACGAAAGTTTAAAGCAATAATGCTATTTGTTTTAGGCCGGGTAAAACATTTTGGACATTTTTGGGACTTAGGTTTCTAAAATTAGCGCTAAAAATATTCGGCATCGTATTTTTTTGACGACATTCGTCATTTTATTTTAAGTAATATTTCACCAATGGTAGTTCAAGTTCATAAAATTGGCACAAATTGTATGCGGACATCGATTTTTTTCGGGCATTCACTGTGGTACTTAAATTATGTTTTAACGCTATTGTATTTAACGCGCTGTTTTTATTAAATTGATCTAGGTTAATTGTATTTGGGTAACAATTTCTTATACGGACATTCCATTGTTCTCGGGAACGCTGTTGTATAGTTGCGACCGAATGCCGGCGTTTTATAAAATTAGCGGTAATAATATTCGGACGTCGCATTCTTTTGCGGACATTTGTCATTTTATTTTAAATAATATTTCACCAATGGCATAAATTTGGCACAAATTGTATTTGAGCATCGATTATTTTTGCGGACATTCACTGTGGTACTTAAATTATGTTTTTAAACTGATATTTCATACATTTTGCCTAATTGTATTCAATATTTCATCATCTTTCGTGAAAACTCACTGTGGTATATTAAATTACGTTTTAACGCCAATATTTCATGAAATTACTGCTAATTGTGTTCGGGCATTAATTTCTTCCATGGACATTCCGTTTTTTGTTGATAGGTTATCGACCCATCCCTAGGTTGCAAACACACAAAGTAATCGCTACTAACGGGTAGAAGTAACGGTACGGGTACTTCGGCTACTCTATTACTTTGGTGCAGTGTAGATTCTCCGAATACTTCATATTGGAATTAAATGGGATGTAGCGACTAATATAACGAGGAAATATAAACCGGGGCCGTGGCAATTGGCGTACCGAACGTATTTGCAGAGATTGGTGGTGGCCGGACTCGGATTCAATGGAATCGGAATCGACTTTCATGGAATCGACTCAATGCCGAGAATCGGTGGAATCGAGAATCGACTCATCCGTAGCACTAGTATTATTGTTTTCTTCATATAAGTTTTAAAATGATTTGGACTAAACATTTCATAAACTATCAAATACAAATACAGTAGTAACAAAAACTGGTACTTACAAATATCACACTATTTTTATTACTCACATTAGTGTGAGTTTTCGGCTTTTCGTTGCTTCCTCGGACCATCCTGTCCACGGACTTTTATAAACCATAACCCTTCAAAAGCCTTGGTTATAGCTAAAATTGGTGAGCCGGTTTTTAGTGTTGTTTGCAAGCATATTTTAAAAAAATTCGCCAAAAATAGTAATTCTATCCCAATCCAAAAGTGTTCAACACCTTTTTTGTAGAGAAAGGTTCGAAGAATGCATATATGCAACTAAAAAATTTATTGATGTAAAATTGTAAAAGTTATTAATTCAAGAAACAAAAAATGTTCAGTTACAAAAGGTAAAAGTTCAACCTTAGACCTACATAACAAATAGTAAACATTTTTTGTTATTTTTCTCATAAGCGTAAACAAGTTTTGTGATTTAGTTCTAAATAGAACTGTATAAAAACATTTATCAATTTCAAATTTCTTTTTTTGAAAACAAACGTTTTTATGTTCCAAATACAACACTGCTAACAAAACTAGGCCTAGTTTGAAACTTAATTTACTAATATATGCTCAAATTTATTTATCGTCAAATAGTGCAGTCTGGCATTTATAGGGTTAATGCGGATTCAACCTGACTCTTTTCCACTAAGTTTACAATTTGAATTTGCTTTTCCTTTTAGAGTAGTTTTGATGGCATCACGACTAAAAAAAAATTTACAATAGTGGCTGTGTAAAAAATTAAAAGTTTATCTTTTAAAATTAAATTGTGACTTTTTTGTGAATCCACCACCACGATTAGTTAAAGCTGCAAGTCCATTATTGTTGCTATTAGATGAATTTCCTGAGGATAAGAGAGAGGTACATTATGCTATATTTATGGACAATTTATTTTCGGGTGCCGCATTATTTTTCTTTTTAAAATTTCGGGGTTACTCTGCTATCGGAACGATACATACTAACCGTATTCTGGAAAACTGCCCGATGTTAGACAAAAAGTAATTTTCAAGGACAGAGAGAAGATACTTTGAAAAAGCATTAGAAAAGAAAGATGGCCTGTTATACGTACGGTGGATGGATAATTCAGTAGTAACCACTATATCGATATCGTGCGGCACACAAGAAGTAGAACAAGTAAATCGATTTTCTCAAAAACTTAAACGAGTTATGATGGTATAGAGACCAAAATGAATATCTAAATACTATTCATACTTGGGAGGTACGGATCATATGGACCACAATTTGAGTTCATACAGAATTGGAGTTCGTGGCAAAAAAATGATATTGGCCACTTCTTACGTGGGTTTTGATGTAGCAGTGTATAATACTGGATTTTGTATAACAAAACATCATAAAAAATATATCTCAATTAGACTTCCAAAGAGAACTGACCAATGTTTATTTAAAAAAATACCAGATACTGCCAAAACGAGTTGGGAGACCATCTGCTTCTCTTTCATCATCTACCGTCTGTCGTGTATCGATTCCTTGTGATTTGATCGACTTGATCACTTCGTTCAAAATACCAAAGAGAAAAACAAAAAGAGATGCAGGAACGGGATGTAAATCAAAAGTTAGGACTATGTGTTCAAAATGTAATGTTAGGTTACGTTTTGATTGTTTTGTTTAATTTCATACTCGTTATTTATTTGAATAACAATGATTACTTTCATTAATGTTTTGTACTTATCTAATTTTGTGAATCAAAATTCTTAATTATTTTGAAAAGATTTAAACTGATCATTCATTTATTGTACTACTATTATTTTTTATTTGAACATTGTAAAAAAATTTTTAAAGTGTCATAACCCTGTGGTTGATTTTAAATTAAAAACTAATTGTTTGATAATATATTGTTATTTATTTATAATTCACTAAACAAACCATTATTTCAGCTTTTCACAACGTTTAGGACAATTCAACAAATTGTCTATTATATGTTGAGGGTAATATAAAATTAGGTACTACAAACGCCTAGCATTGCCATATGGCAACTGTTAGTCTCTCAAAAACCAAAAATTTTACATTATTTTAACTGCATTCATACTGTACACAAACTGTTTGCAGACATTACCGCTTTTTCATTTATTTCTCTTTTTGATACCTATAGTGTTTTTTTTTTGTTCTAACAATAAAACATTCAATATATATAGTAATGAACTTTATAACGTATTGATACCCTAGATATAGTAATATTTCAAACAAACTTATCATTAAAGTTACAATTCAACAAACCGGTAAAATCACAAATCCTCCATATTGTATCCCTACATCAAATAATGTGCCTGTTTCTAGGATAGAACAAAATATATATTATATTTATAAAATATTTCAATTTCACTATTTTATTTAAGTATCACGATCTTTGTGCTGTAATATAACAAAATAGATACTGACTTTGTTAAAGCTATATACTTACATTATTAAAAATTGTATTTCTGCCAACAGACATGTTTAGGCTGTATGGGAAAAATAGTAATACAAACTTTAGTGAAATAGAAAGTAAAATTATTAATGCCAGATTTTGACTTGGAATTTACCTGAAAAATAATTTTTGAAATTCCTTTTATGCTGTTCTCTCCATAGTTCAGAAATGTAGACCGATTTCTTTCAAATCTGATTGAAAATATTTAAGTTATTTTATCTTCTGATTTGGCATTCAGATTTTTTGGTTTGGTGTTAAAATGTACAAAATTTTGAGGTTATATTCCAAATGGAACATTAAAACACTTTGTGTTAGGAAGTAAAACTTTTAATTGTACAATATGACATTGTTAAGAATTTGCTTGTTATTAATATGATGTTGAATGTTCATTTGATTCAGTGGATCAGAAGATCGGATAGACAAACGTAAACTGTTAGAAATAGCTCGTAAGAATGCTTTATCTATGATGAAGGCTCCAACATTAGGCAATGAGACTGCTAAAGTTGCCATCACCTCTGGAGGAAAAACTGTCGATGAACTTACAGGTAGAATTCAAAAATATTTTATTTGTATTTACATTTTGTTTTTCTTCTCAGGAAACTGCGTTCACAATTAATTGATGATTAACCTTTTCAGTGGCGGGTTTTTTAGGCTGTTACAGAAACGATTATTTACTTGTCCTAAATGGTTGTTTTTACAAAACATTTGAAAAAAATTACATAAAATGTTATTTGGACTTACACTGTAAAAGACAATCAAAACAAAAACAGTTATATAGCACAATGTAAATATTAGGTTATAATTGTATAAAGATAAGAAATATTATTATTGTTTATAGCATTCACACCTTATTTAGCAGTACAATAACCAATTATTTACACAAACACAATCAAATTATTTATCTAAAAACTCAATTTAACAGCCAAAACTAAGACTCATGGATAATTTGTTGTGTTACTAAGACAAAGCAGAACAGAAGGAGACAGCTGACAGATAGCTGTAACTAAATGCTCAAACAGAAGACACTTGATTTATTCCTGTATATTGGTATAAAGCTTAATCGGTTCAGAAAAGGTTCCTACACATTCTCAACAGATAGCAGCACAAGTATTCTAAAAGTCAAACGAACTAATACGGCTGATCTCTTTCAGCGTAAATTTGAAAACGAATATATGCGTGATTGCTCCTACGCATGCCAGGTAGCACAAACTTAGAAATACTGGCGTGCCACTGAAAAGGTTAATAATTTTGAATCCCATATAGTCTCTGGTTTCGTCTGCGGGTAATTTTTCTTACCTAGAGTTAGAGATATGCTGAGTAAAATTATTTGTATGAGTTAGTGACAAAAAAGACTTTCATCAAATGTTAAAGGAGCAAAAAAATGATAAGTGATCCATTACTTTCTATTACAAACAATATTGTTTCAAAGTAAATTTTATAAATCACACAAATTTTAAGATTAAGTTTTTTGTAAAGAGTTTACCCAATCTTATTCTAAAGTTTTATTTCAAAAACAAATTTTATATTCATTTCAATTTTAAGAAACCTGAATATAATTAATTGTCCTTTGTTTTTACTTTTGACTGCAAAATTTTAAAATATATATTTTATATAAGTTTGATTGAAAGGGTATAACTGCTTTCATAAACTACGGATTTAAGTTGTCTGATTTTCATACAAATACAAGTAGTAAAATTAAAATATTATATTACTTAACTTTCTTATAAAATTGGAATTGATATGAAATCCATTCAGATTCATTCCAAAGTTATATACTTTTGCCTGGCATAAACAAGATTGCCTGGCAAAGAGTGTTAGTCAGCTTTAAGATTGCTTTTCAGTTATACAGCCCGAACTGAAGATGCAAACTCACGGATCCCTGAGTATGATTTTCTTCAAAACAAAACACTAGTGTATATAGTAAACTAATGTTAAACGATTATTAAAATATTTATAGTGCTTAGAAGGTGATGATATTGACTTTCATAAACAATGTTTATGTTTCAGATTTTTGTAAACTTTTGTCAAAGAAAGATGCTGATGGGCACGAATCAATCAGCTCTGACACTTCTCATTCTAGCGACAGTGAATCTGAAAAACCGTTTCATCATCCATTCCAGATAAAAGATCGACCTTCTAATATAATTATGAATATAAGAGTAAGTCAGTAGTATTTCCTATTATACTTTAATTCTCTTCTCATTTTGTATTATTTTGGACTAGTTTATAAACAAGCAATACTGGCTAAACTGATATATAAATAAATGGCCCCCTATGTAACTTTATTTATCCGATTATATTGTTGTACAGATTGCTTCTTTATAGAAGGTTAATTCAATTCAAATTATATTAATTGATTCCTCATCGTAAAACATACAAAAATAAAAGAACAAAATGAAGTAAAAGTAGGCCTAGTTACAATATTGTAAAAAAAATCAGTACATCAACCCAAAATATAAACATAAAATTAAAAACTAAAATATTCTTAACCCTACACAAGCCCTGGTTTGTTTTGCAAGCATATTTAAAAAAATTCGCCAAAAATAGTAATTCTATCCCAATCCAAAAGTGTTCTATACCTTTTTTGTAGAGAAAGGTTCAAAGAATTCATAAACAGTAAGACCTCGATAATCCGGCACTCTATAATCTGGCAGACTCGATAGTTCGGCAACAATCATCTTGAAAATTTGCACTCATTAAAAATAGCAGTTTTTGTAATTATTGAGTGATTTAAGCCCGGTCTACACTGTCTGTTGGCTCCGCATCCGTTAAAAACAGTGTGTAAAAATCTACTGCTCAATAAACTTGTCCAAAACAAACATTTCAATCAAAAAGTCTCTTAAAAATCGAATCGATTCTAAACAATGTGCTCTCGTCGTCCTTTAAAAACGTTAAAGAGACCGTTTAACACTTTCGTTGCTCACAGTATTTTGTTAAACGTACTCCACTTAATGAAGATTATTTGAACCAATTAAAATCTTTGGAAAAAGATACATTGAATTTCTTGTAAATAGTTGTTCGATTTAAAACCGCTTTCAGGATTTCTACTAGTTCCCAGGAATAAAAATCAGTGACTTTTTGGGTAAAAATTAAAAAAATCAAGTTTCTATATTACAAAGTCTTTATTCTGTAAAACTTAAAATCACTTATGACTTATGTTACTTCTCTTAGTAATACACCCTACTAGTGATACACGAAATGCGTGATGTTTTAGTCGATTGTCTCGATTGTTCAAAGATCTTGAGCATCAAACAATCGCGCATCACTACGCCGCAACTTGTCTGCTCCGCTGTTCACTACTTCGCCCATACTCCCCCTTACAGAACGCTGTTCCTGTTTATATTAATGTTTCGTCAAAAAAGACTTTAAAACATCATAAGACACATAATTACTCCGCTTCATATATGCTCAAAATTATTTTAAAGGCTAGATATGTCTTATAAAAAATTAATCACGTTATTATAGGAAAAATATTTCATCATCTTGAAGCCTGGGGCTATGATCACAATTATAACATTAACGTGTCACTCGCACGATAGTACCGTATACGGAACCTGTTTTTTTACATTTGTTACAATCCAGCGCTCAGAGAGCTTATATTATAAATATTTTATGTACAAAATGATTTTGTTTTAGGCTTTTAAAATTTATTAGTAAGCGGCAATAAACTACGCAGTTAATGTTACGTAGTTTCAACGTGTAATTTTCGTGTTCATATACAGTACATGTGCGTTTATTTATAGTTTATTCCCTGTCTAAACCATTTTAAAAGAAGACCTCGATAATCCGGCATATTCGATAATCTGGCATCACCGGATCCCCGAGTGAGCCGGATTATCGAGGTCTTACTGTAATTAAAAAAATTATTTATATAAAATTGTAAAAGTTATTAGCTCAAAAAACAAAAAATGTCAATAATGAAAGGTAAATGTTCAACTTTAGGCCTACATAATAAGTAGTAAACATTTTTTGTTATTTTTTTTCATAAGCGTAAACAAGTTTTGTGATTTAGTTCTAAATAGAACTGTATAAAAACATTTATCAATTTCAAATTTCTTATTTTGAAAACATCAGTTTTTATGTTCCAAATACAAGACTGCTAACAAAACTAGGCCTAGTTTGAAACATAATTTACTAGTATGTGCTTTGCCCAAAAATCCTATACTCTAATACGAGCAATGTCTGTTTGTTTGTTGGTTTGTTTGTGTGTTTGTGTGTTTGTACGAGCAATCTCGAGATCCAGCGGAAGGATTTTGCTGAAAGTTTGGGATTAGAGGCTTTTGGGACTAAAAAATCGATTGGTGAAAACCACTACCTCAGGAAAACTCGTATTTTTCTGAAAAACTCATTTGAAAATTGAAAATTTTTAACATTGGGGTTATGTAATTTAAAATCAATAGGATACATATGACAAACATCAGCTGTTTCCTATAATATTTCCATCAGCTGTCTCCTATAAATGTTTCCATTTAATTTGCTCGTTTAAATTTATTTTGTAAGTATTAAACATAAATAATTTGTCTTAAAGGTTAGAATTGTTTTAAGCTTGAAATCAGCAGACCCGTGCTAATATTTCGCGAGTTATGAGTAGGCCTACAAAACAGTACTTACCTGATTTGTATTTACATACATTTTCCTATAAAAAAAAAACACAATTAAAAAAAATACCGAGTAATGCTCGGTCGCCCAGGTACTGAAATATTATTATAACAAAGTGTAGAGAATAAATCAAAGAAAAGAACTGTATACTTGTCTTTTCTTAGTTCACAAAAGTGTTTGAATTATCTTTATTTGAATAACAAAATGACATCAATCTAACGAAACTTCGCGGCGGTAAGTTACATACAAGAATTGTCCATTGAACATCATGGGAATGAAACGGGCTAGATGATCTCACCAGACCGCTCTAATTATGTGCTTTCCACTGATGTTTGAATAACATATAACCGGTTATATCTAGTTTACTTCACACCGTTAAAAGATTGAACTTTTCTCTACAGAATTGTATAAAAAAATCTGTGAAAACATATAGGATTGTCTTCCTAATCTCAGTTGACAAATGTGCTGTTTCATTGGTTGAAAACTGTCCAATTGCAAGGGTTTACAGAAATTATCATAAATCGTGTAAAATAGTGACATCTGTTTGGAAGGTAGTTTCAAAAAGTTCAAATCTTGACGAATACCATGGTAGCTTTATAATATTGATCAAAATATTTCTGTAGATGATTTGGAGGTTAAAGAAGTGGGAAATTAGTGTACAATTGCATTGTATTGTACGCGCGGAAACAGGTTTAAACAGGTTTAAAACGATGTTTACGTATAAAAAGTTTTAAATACAAAAATCAAGTTTTAATTCATTTCCTATCCAACGGTGCCGGTTTTATTATGATTGGATAATTTTAAGTGTATTAACCCTCCAAGTGCTAACGTCACATATGCGATGTATAAAAGTCGCGTTATGGTGCTAACATCGCATATGCGACGTTTGCGCAACACATTTTGTAAATGTGTACGACACCGCTATTTTTAATACAATCGGATACTTCTATGTATGTTTGTGTTTGGAAAGAGTCACTTTATTATAATTCAGAGTTTCATAGCGATATCAACTCAAACAAACCTTCGGCAGAATTGTCAAATCAAGTATCTATACACGATATATAGTCGTGTAGTAGGCCTACGCGTAGATAGACGCTCGGAACTCGGATTTTGTTTGTTTATCCACTAGTTGTTATTCATTTTTAGTTTTAGTTTAGATCAGTTTATTTTTATTTGTTTTTTAAATGTTTATTTATTTTTTAAGTAATTATGAGTGAACTTAGCAATTTAAGGGCTATTAGAGGTGCGTTTGAAAATAGTGATTTTTAGAGACTTTGAACTGTAAATATTTTTTTCTTCTTTTTTTTCTTGTATGTAATGTGTGTGTTATTCCTTTATAACAAATTAAAACCATAAATATTGGGCCTAGACAGTACTTTTATATCTTTAGAAGTAAGTTTTTCTTCTTTGTGCAAAAAAACAATTTTTTTATAGACAAAAAGTTAGTTTTTTACAGCAAAGTAGTATTGTTATATATATTTCTATTCACCATAAAATTGTGCAACTTTTGGCTATATTGAATTTTCTACATTACTTTTTTTACATATTTTGAGTGAGATGTTTTAGAACACAAAAAAATTTATTTTTTTTATTTCTACTTTGGTCAACAAAAAAAAGTATAAAAATTATAAAGTAAGCCTGTTAAAGCTATTTACTGTAAAGATCATGTAATTGTGATTAAAATGATATATAATAAGTCTTACTTTACTGTTAGTGAGTATTTTATAATGATTTTAGTTAATAAGCATGCACAGAACCAAAAAACCCTTAGCACTAAAGAGTAATATAGTCAGCACTTGGAGGGTTAAATAATCGAGTATGCAAATTCTCGCTATGTTCGAAATGGTTGCGTTCTACGCCCGAGAGAGCGTCAAATAGTGCAGTCTGGTATTTATAGGGTTAAGTTAATCGTGTGCATTTCTTAAACTTTAAAGCTTGCTGTATAAGTGTGAGGTACTCTTCTCGCTGAATCAAATCACTTTCAGAGATTAATGTTGGTTGTTTGTTATTTTAAAACAAAACAAATAATTTACTACTATTAATATTAGCTCTTTCCTTACATGTTTACTGAAAATAGGTAAAAATGCATTTAATATGCAGCTTGACAGCTTTTAGCTGAGTGGTTAGCATATTTGACTCAGAATCTGAAGGTCGGTTCAAATCCAGACAATCAGAGCTTTTCGACTAGAAACCACCCAAAAACAAACTAATGAACAGCATTGTCCCGCAGGCTAAGATAATTGTATTGTCTTACTTCTGTATATTTTACTAGCTGACCCGGCAATGCTTTGCTATTGCTTAATTTGAAACTTTGAAGGCCTGTAATTCGTATCCCGAGGGCCGATGTAAATTATAATGGGATTCTGCTCATTGCTTGATTTACCTAACCTAAAATTATATTCATTTTTTGATCCAAATCAGTTGTTGATCAAAATCAGCTGTTGATCAAAATCAGCTGTTTTAAGCTTTTCATACGAACAGCTGTTTTTTGTGCCCCTGATAAAATCAAAAGAAATCTTTCTTCTTCTTCCTTAAGATTGACCTTCCATAAGATTAACATTGAAACTTTGAGGGCCACTGGGGCGTAGCCCTAATGTCCTAGGACTTCGGTAAATGGCCTAAAACCTACCCAGGGTTAACCTGTGTTACTATGCAAAATTTCAAAGCAATCGGATGGACGGTTTGGTAACGCATAAAGGACAAACATACAAACGTACAGACGGACATACATTGAATTTTATATATATAGATAAAAGAAAATGCTTTATCTATACATATAAAAGGTAAAGCCCTCACTCACTCACTCATCATCACTAATTCTCCCACTTCCCATGAAACTACAGAGATGAAATTTGGCATATGTATACTTCGTGATGAAAATAGGAAAACTAAAGAAATTTCATTATGATATTCAAATTTTTAGGGGTAGTTTTGGGGGTTTAGGAGTAGTTTTGACTGATCACAGTTTCTCAAAAACCATGCCACATAGGAACTTGAAATTTGGTACACATATTGCTCATAGGCACTAGAGGCACACTAAGAATGGATTTTAAAATATTTGGCCTGTAAGGGGTGAAACAGCCCCTAAAACAATAAATATTATTTGTTAAATATCTAAAAAACCTTAATTCCTAGGAATGTGAAATTTGGTACATGTATTTTCCACAGGGGCAAGAGGCGAACTAGAAAATGAATTTTAAAATATTTGGCCTGCAAGGGTTAAAACAACCAATAAAACAATAAATATTCTTTGTTATATATCTCAAAAACCATACAACCTAGGAACTTGAAATTTGGTACACATAGGCACTAGAGGCACACTAAGAAGGAATTTTAAAATATTTTTCCTGTAAGGGTTGAAACAACCCCTAAAACAATAAATATTATTTGTTATATATCTCAAAAACCTTACGTCCTAGGAATGTGAAATTTAGTACATGTATTTGATACAGGGGAAATGATTTTAAAATATTTGGCCTGCAAGAGTTGAATCAACCCCTAAAAAAATAAATATTGTTTGTTATATATTTCAAAAACCTTACCACCTAGGAACTTAAAATTTGGTATACATATTGCTCATAGGCACTAGAGGCGCATTAAGAAAGCATTTTAAAATATTTGGCCTGCAAGGGTTGAAACAACCCTTAAAACAATAAATATTGTTTGTTATATAAATCTAAAAAACCATACCACCTAGGAACTTGAAATTTGGTACTCATATTTTTCATAGGACCTAAAGGCAAACTAAGTAATGATTTTAAAATATTTAGTCTTTATGGGTTGAAACAACAAATACAAAAATAAGTATTGTATGTTATAATTTCCTTAAAGCTAGAAAACAAAAATGTTTTACGTTTATTTCTTACACGATAGACATAAAAAGTAAACCAGTTTTACATTTTGTAACGTTCTGCTAATAGGTGAAAATGTAGTAACAACCCCTAAAACTGTAAATATTAATTGAATACCGCCTAGGAACGTGAAATTTTGTACATATATTGCTCAATAGGGGCTAGAGGCGAACTAAGAAAGGATTTTAAAATATTTGGAATTTAACACAATCAAATACAGCCTACCTACTAACTGGTATCATAATTTAGTTAATAATAATAAAATTATTAAGTGAATAACATAATACAAATTTAATAGGCTAATTAAATCCGGTAATGTCAAAAATTAAAAAATCAAACTGCAATGCTTATAGGCTGCAGTAAAACATTTAATTCACAGCAGCCTAACATGGTGCAACATACTCTATTCAAAACCGTTAATTACTTTTTTCTCATTCGTACTGTTTTATCCTTGAAAAATTTTCGAATCTTTTCAGTCACTACTCGATCTTTCGAACCGAATCTGGATTAGCAGATTCGTTTTCGAATACGAATCCGAATATTTTTGCATGGTGGATTCGACTATCGAATCTGAATCGAATCCAGAGATGGATTCGGATTCGAATCTATTTTCGAACTATTTGCACAGCCCTGATTTTGTTACTTGCTGCTAGGAGTGAAAATGTGTTAACAACCCCTAAAAACAATAATTATTAATATTCATACATTCCATAAAACTAGAGAGCTGAAATTTTGTACATTTATTTCTTACACGATACACATAAAAAGTAAACCAGTTGTACATTTCGTTACGTGCTGCTAAGGGTTGAAAATGTAATAACAAACCCTAAAAACAATCAATACCTACTAATTTGTGTTCTTTCCTTAAAGCTAGAGAACTGAAATTTGGAACTTATTAACTTTAAGAAAATATTTAAGACATAACCTAATCAAAACTAACCCGATCTATGCATTCGCAATTAAAGACGCTGCAAATATCAAGCTAAGACTGTGATTTACCAGTCTGTAGATTTAGCTGTTGAAAAAAAAGACGCTCTTCACTCTGAATTTTTTATTTATTTAATTTTTACCATGACGAAAACAATTGATGGGCCACCAGTGAACAATAAATACCAAAGTAATTGAATATAAATGTTATAATTCACTTTAATAATAATAGATGAAAGAAAATGAGAGAATACTATGACAATTATTAATTATAAATCATGGTGATGCAACAAACAAATTCCCTGTAGCGAAGCACGGGTATTCAGCTAGTTCATTTATAAATTTAAAAAAGTAATTTCCACCAAAGTTAAATATTACAATGTAAGCAACTACAAGACTATACTAAAGACTTAGTTGCATGACTTATATGAATATATCTTAAAACATTTGTAGCTGATATGTTAAAATTTACTATATATTGATTACAAAGTTCAATGATTATTATTAGTCTGATATATTATTATAATAACTAGTATCTCATGTGGTCGAAATTCGTTTTATTGTAAAGTAAGAGTGGGAAAGGGCAAAAAGGAAACTTGTAATTAATGATAAATATTTAGTAAGTATGTGAAATTCCTTAGAAGTAAACAATTCGACTATGAAACGATAGAATAATTTAACATAGAAATAAAGATAAGTGATACTTCAATTTGAAAGAAATGGAAACAACGCTAAATATTTGTTTGGATATTTTTTATTTTAAAAATATTTTCCTGTGCAGAGAAGGCAAAGGGGTGCAGGCGTGAATTAAATTAACATGATTTAATTTGATTGTTTGATGCGTTTTGTATGAAAAAATTATGTGTGTAGAAAAATATAAACCCACGGCCTACAAAAATATTATTTTATACTCATTGACCAAAAACCAACTGGATAAAATAGATGATTCGGATAACCAGCTTAGAAACACAATGTTAGGTTAGGCCTAAATTATTTTATTTTACTTTTGTATAAACAGCAATAAATAGGCTATAGATAATTGCCATGGCAAACAACTGCATAAAATAACAGATTGTCTTAACGTCAATATATAAAAATAATGTTTGTTTTG
The DNA here is from genome assembly GCA_018207615.1 of Philaenus spumarius. NCBI lineage: Eukaryota > Metazoa > Arthropoda > Insecta > Hemiptera > Aphrophoridae > Philaenus > Philaenus spumarius. The sequence continues at coordinate 408,410 of JAGFPH010000099.1, forward strand.
TGCACACCTATGGTACAGTACCTTTCGAATGACATAAGCTTTATTCCTATCTTTTTATAATAAATACTAAAAAAAGGTAGTACAAATTTCGATTTTATGATGTAAACAGAATCAGTAACATTCAAAAATATATTTGGTTATAAAACGTCTTACGTTGGTGTGGCAATAACTAATATGATAGAGCAGCGGTGGTAGTTTAATTTGTGATTTTTAAAATCCGGTTATTGACTTAGATTTTTTGGGAATTATTGTTCGGTTTCCTGTATTTTTTATTAGTCCAATGGACACAAAGTCAGGACGATAAATAAATATAAACGGAAAAGAGCTAGGTATATTAAAAATTTTGAAATTAACCTTTCTACACATACATAACCATTTTAAAATCAGTGGAGTTATTGTGCATATCCAAGAATAATAGGTTTGTTTGTAACATTAATCCATGGAATTTGCAATGAAAAGTTTCTCAAGTGCACTAAATTATCAGAAGAATACTAAGAAGAAGAAAAATTGATTAAAGGTGACACATTAATGTAAGAGGACATTACATTTTGTTAATGAAAGAAGACATGAATCCGATTTAGATGATATTTAAACACAACATCACCACTGCAAGATAGTAAAACAACAATAAGCAAAATGCAAAAAGAAGTTAAAGCTATAAAGAGTTGTAAAAGGTTCAAAGAATTTCCTGAATTTGAAGACAGTGGAAGATAATAAATTAAAGCTATGGGAACTATTTTTGGTAATATGATGATTATAAAAAAAAGTTCGATTAGTAATTTTCTGTGCTCAAATAATCTATAGTAAATATAAATTATTTCTTTTAACATTGAAAAAGAAATAAAATGCATTATAAATAGTTTAGAGAAATGATTATGCCAGCTCTGCTTTTTTATTTAATTTTTTGATTTGTGAACTGTAAGAGTTAATATTCAAAAATGTATATTTCATTTCATTTTTTGAAATTTTAATTCAACAATAGAACAAAACTGTCTTTCTGTGTTAAAAAATTATTTGTGGTGATAAACTCTTATGAAAAAGACACTATCAATATCAAAATATATAATAAGAAGTGACACCCAATCAGTTGACAAAAGAATGGAATTTGTGTTATGACATTTGTATACAAAACATAAACCAATATGCATGCAAATCTGTATTGCAAGAGACAATTTATTACCTGTTGAAAAATTTCAG
>JAGFPH010000099.1:409706-424854 GCA_018207615.1 Philaenus spumarius
AAAAAAAATAATATTTAATTTTTCAAAAGACACCTAGCCATAATTTACTTGAGGATGATCCGGGCAGAAAAGTGGAATTTTGTTCCCGTATCTTTGAGTATCATGAGTTAGTTCCTGATTGGCATGCTCATATTGTTTTCTCAGAACGAGTCTACTTTCTACCACAATGGTGATGAATAGGCATACATGTAATTATTACAACACCAACAATCCCCACATTCTTGAAGAGACTCTACTCAAATCAAAAGGCATTACTGTTTGAGCGGCTGTAAGTGTAAACGGGGTGTTATCTTACGACATTTCGGACAGTACAATATCTGGAATTAGGTATGTTTAGGTAGATTTGGTATGAACCAAGTTTTAAATCTACATGTCTTGCCTCATTTTATGGTCCCAGAAATGAACCAAGAAATATTCCAACAAGATGGTGTTTCATCTCATTTCGCAAATCCAGTCAAGGACTTATTAAATGTCAACCTTAATGGGGGTTGGATTGGTCGTGAAGTAATTTTTTGGATTGACCACACCGATCCCCAGATTTAACTGGGTGTTACTTCTTTTTATAGGGTTACCTAAAGGAAAATGTTTATTCCCACAGCTTCAACAATGATGAGGATAAAACGCACAATTGTAGAGGAACTTCTACAGATACCGCAGGATTTATTTTTAAAAGTGTACAAATCATTTGTTGAGCGCTGTCATTAGTGTGTCGCTGTGGATGGCTTACTGATTGAGTAATTTTAGACTTTGGTTTTATGATTTCTATTATGTTATATCCTAGTTTTCTAATCAAAATTCCTTAAATCATTAGAATGTGACAATCAAAATATTTTACAAAATCTACAGTAATTTAATTAAATTTTTTTAACAGCCTCTATTGTGGGTTGTGTAAAGTTTCAAATAGATCGATGCTTTAAATATATGCATTGCATTTGGGCAATCTATACAAAATCAAATGTTTAAACCTCTTTGTGGGACACCAAGTATAAGGATAATAATTTATTTGAATTTTATAAGGGTTGCTTTGTTATAACACTTAGGTTAATAAGTGTCAAATTTTAGCTCTCTAGCTTTGTGGTGAAATTAGTACAATTATACTTAATATATTGGGAGTAGTTATAAATTTTTACCCCTCTGATGGAAGTGACTGGATTCCAAGGAGTATATTTTTATCTTTTAAGAAATAAATGTACCAAATTTCATCTCTCTAGCTTCAAAAAAATATATAATAATTCATATTTATTATTTTAACAGTTTGTTTCCATATTCACCCCTTAAACACAAGTAATTAAAAAATAGTTGTTAATTAGCAAGAGATTTGCTTTTTTATGTATCACAAAGAAACAATAATTCTGCCAAAATTTAGCTCTCTAATGTTGTGAAAAGTAGGCTAATTACATTTTATTATGTAAGTTATATTTCACATTATTGTGTGTTTAGCAATTTTATCTAACAACTCATCCTAAACACGTGATCTTTTGGGCTTCTTTTATTCTGTTGCATAAGTAACTTCTTCAGAGTATCAAACTCAAGGAAAATCAAATTTAATAAAAAATCATTCAAATTATGTGAGTTTATATATTTTTTTAACTCATGGACTGAATTGTACTAAAGTAGGCTATTTTGTCTTTTGTTATTTTGTTTTCAACTCTAAATTTTTTGTTAATTAAATTATTAAATAAAATTGCCAGTAATCAAATTTTTAAAGTTATTAGCTCAAGAAACCAAAAATGTTCATTAACAGAAACAAAAAGTCCAACTTTAGGCCTACATAAAAAATAGTAAAACGTTTTTTGTAATTTTTTCAAAATGTACAAAAGTTTTGTAATTTAGCTATAAACAGAAGTGTATAAAAATGTATATAAATTTCAAATTTCTTTTTTTTTAACACCAGTTTTTATGTTCCTACTACAAGACTGCTAACAAAATTAGGCATATTTTAAATAGTAATTTAGGAATATGTGCTTTACCCAAAAATTAAAAACTTTTATAACAAATTGTAGAGAATAAATCATAGAATTGAATTTTTAAAAATTCTTCTTTTATAAAATTATTTCACTTTGTTTTAACTTGTTTCACTAAATTATATGAAACAAACAAAACCCTCACTAGTGTATCATATACAGTTCCTGTCGGTCTGGACTGTGGGAAAAATGTACAACCGTTGTAACATAAATGTGCCTATTGATTTGAACAAATGTCTCTGTATTTCACGAAATATCCGAACATTAATGAGGTTTCCTATATAAAAATCAAAAATATACAAATCAATATAAAGATCACTAAACAAATATAGCGATTGGTTATAGAAATAGTATGTTATAAATATGCTTTCTCATTCGTTGAAAATTGAAATCTATCCAATGGCAAGGGTTTACAGAAGAACCTACCTATAAGAGTAACGAATGATTGGAAGGCAGTCTTAGAAAGTTTAAATCTTGACGAATCCAATGGAGTCCTCATCTTTTTCTCAAAATAAGTTTGTCGAACGATGTTGAGCCTTAGAGAAGCAACAAGTTTGAGTCATTTAGTTTTCCTTTCTCATGCCGCCACTATCTATTTAGAAAACTAAAATTTTAAAACGATGATTGTATATGTAAATATTCGTTTTAGAACAAATTTGTAAATACAAAAATTAAAGTTTAAATCATTTCCTTTCATTCGTTTCATTGAGATTGTATGATTTTTAGTTGGTGAATTATTCAATACAAGTCGAGTCTCAATTGAGACTTCTCACAGTACTAGGGTTAACGACAAGGGTTTTGGTTGTTAAAACAGATTATATATTATGACGTGTGCTTCCCTAGTTTTATTGATTGAAATATAAAAATACAAACATTATTAATGTAAACTATTTGATTCTGTTACAGAATTCTGTTGCATTGCCTGTAAAAACTATGCAAGAGAAAACTGCTGAGCAATCTAGACAGTTGCGATTACAATTTCCTGTGTCTAGTGGCCAGCAACATAGGAAGACAGGTAGTTATTTTTAAATTTAAATATTTTAAGAATAATATATAGACTAACATTAGCATCCAAATTTGGTCAGTTTTACAAAATAAATAATTCGACCACGCAGCTGAACCGCTGATTTGAGCAAATTTCCAAAATTAAATTTATAGGCCTATGTTTTAGGGTTTCAACTAGGGATGTGTCGATACCAGATTTTTCGATTCTCGATACCGATACTTTGAAAAATCGATTCTCGACTCCCGATACCTAAAAAAAAAAAAAACTGCGAAAAAAAAATAAATAAAATGACGAATGTCCGCAAAGAATACGACGTCCGAATATTATTAGCTCTAATTTTATTAAACGCGGCATCCAAACGCAATTTAATATACAACAGCGTATGTCCACGAAAAACCTACTCCTGAAAACAATCTAATGTCCGCATAAGAAAATACAATTAACCTAGTCCAATGAAAAACACGTGAGAGTTTCAGTAACGAAATAGCAGAATGCGTTGCAATTTAAAATAAAACAAGTTTTTAATTATTCGGAATAATATTTTTTACAACTGACTAGGATTGCGTTACTCGGAATATCATATGTTTTGTTTCTGAACGTTCAATTCGGATAAGTTCAGAAATAATCGGAACTTCAATCATCGAAAATTTGATTCGACGGCGTCCGTTTAGTCCCGCCGAAGTCTGAACAACTTGTTAGAGCAAAGTACTGTAATATTAAGTTAATAACGCTGTGTGTAAATACTTACAGTATTCAGTTTTAGTGCAGTGTTTTATTCATTTTTTTTATTAAATTTAAATATTGCGTCGATTTGTTCGGGTTATTAAATTATGCAGGCCTACTCACTTACGAAGGGCTGCACAAGCGCTCGGCTGACTCAACAGCCGCCGCTGTTCCGTTGAGCGCCCAAACTCCCTGAATTCTACAACTCGGCTGATTATGCGAGTAAAAACCTTTAAATTCGTAATTACGTGCACGACGTGCAGTACAGGTCGGCCAAAACTTCTGTGCGCGCGGACGGTTCGCTACTAGCGGCACTAAAAACATAGCCTGTTGCTCTCCGCATTTTACAAAGCCTATATTCTATATTTATTTACTTTCTTAACATAATAACAAATTAACGTTTTAAGATGTGTATTTGAAATCTACTGAAAATGGTATTAAAAATTATACCAAACTCGTTTTATATATTAGAACATGTAATATGATGATGCAAATATGAGCTATTGTTAGATTTTAAAACTATAACATTGCCTCGACCTATATCGCCTATTGAATGTACTTCAACTTGCATTAGGTCAACTTGAACACAGCTTTTATTTAATATAAAACTATATAATATAAATCCCATTCAATACCAAACAAATTAAACACTATACAATATGTTTCTTGCTCTGTAGTAGCAAGATACGGATGTTTTCACAAAAGTACCCCCGCCAACCCCCTCGCCTGGAACTGACCAGGTCTGGTCGCGCGCACAGAAATTTTGGCCGATCTGTACTGTAATGCATAGGCGTAACCAGGACGACCGTATGGGGGGGGGGTTATTTTTTTAACCCTAGAACCGGCAGATCACATGTTTCGTGTGATCACTCCCGGCTATGACAACACATTTTTAACAGGTGATTGTATCGAATATTTGACGCACTAAAAATCTTCCAATCTCAAAAATACAAACACCATTGGAAACTTAAACTTTAATTTTTGTACTTACAATTTCTTTCTAAATCGTATATTTACATACGTAATCATCGTTTTAGTTTTGAGTTTTCTAAATGAAATACGCGGAAATGGCCGTTAATTTGCAGTTTCTAAGTCCCCCTCCCGACAGCCCGCCCAGTATTTTTTCTGAGTAAAAAAAATACATCTATATACTGATGGATGCATCACACTTTCCCCTATCTAAATCTGTCATCCAATCAAAAATCGGACAAATAGTTCTTAAGTTGTGGGGCGTTTTGTAGACCCTTGCATTGGTCAGTTTTCCTACCAATAAACAGCCTAACTAACAGCCTAACACGTGATATCTGTGTGATAGAAGTCTATTTTTAGACATATTTCGAGATGTGTGTGAATGCTTCAAGCTAACATTTAATGTGAACCAAAAATGTTTTGCTCGAAAGGTTTGTTGTCTATGAGTGTGGGAATGAGAGCGTTTTGGTCTCAAACCAAGGCTGTAATTTCAAATTAACGGTTATTCCCCATGCAGCTTCATATCCGACCGTTACATACCAAGCATGAGTGGGATGTTCCTATATTTCTCCTCGCTTTTGTTTTTCAAATAATTCTAAGTCAAACACTTTTATGAAAATATAATTTACAAGTATAACTGTAAATTCTGTAAGTGTAACTGTCAATTCTTTGATTTATTCTCTACACTTTGTTATAATAATATTTCATTTTTGAGCCAAGTATATATATATTCCTAAATTACGTTTCAAACTTGGCATAGTTTTGATAGCAGTCTTGTAGTAGGAACATAAAAACTGGTGTTTTCAAATTAAGAAATTTGAAATTCATAAATATTTTTATACAGTTCTATTTAGAACTAAATTACGAAACTTTTTTACATTTTTGAAAAAAATGTAATAAATGTTTACTACGTTTTATGTAGACCTAAAGTTGAACTTTTACCTTTCGTAACTGAACATTTTTTGTTTCTTGAGCTAATAACTTTGTAAATTTTACATCTATAATTTTTTTACTAGCATATATAAATTCTTTGAACTTTTTCTATAAAAAAGCTGAGGAATACTTTTGGATTATGGTTTATTTACTATTTTTGGCGAATTTTTGAAAAAATGCTTGCAAACGCCAAAAAATAAATTTTCGTTAACATTGCCGGTTCTAGGGTTAAATTAAGATGCAAAATAACACATTTTAAGCTTCCCAAAAGTACTTTAAAACGATATGGGTGTGTATAATTTTCCACTTCTAATTGTGATGCATTCGTACTTTAGAATAATTTAGAATAGCAACCATGACTCATCCCCCGCCAAATATTTCCGTGCGCTGCCTCTAACCTCATAGGCTTGGAACACACAGCGTTTTTTTTTTTTTTTGTCGACTGTGGATTAGTTACCGTCCCTGCTCATAAAAAGCCTCATTGGGATTCATTAAACTGAAGTGTCCAGTTCATTAATCACAAAGTGTGTTATGCAATATTTCTTTTAATGTTTTATTGATATGAACAGAGAGCAACTCTCGCTTTATTGTTATTCCATCGCCAATTGAAAAGGAAGCAAAAAATATACTTATTTTCGTTCGTCCAATAAATAAATAAAAGAGGAGAAGATTTTGGAGCATCTACACCGAGTTTCCTGATTTGAGGAACTAGAAGAAACATTTTTCAATTATTTAAGAATGTCGGTTTTCATCATTTGACGAACTGCACACGCTGCTGAAGGATAGTATTCTACGAAATAAATACTAAAATAAGGAAAATTGGCGTGCATTTCGTCACATTTGCCATTGTTTCGGCGGAGACTTTGGAAAATCCATCGATTGTAATGGCAGCGAGCGGCTGCACAGCTACCGTCAGCGGCAAATAAACAGATCGTAATACCCTCCTTCGCGCTACTATTGATATGACGGGGACGGCATAATCTGTGGCGGAAAACGCCGTGATACACTATACTTTGATACACTACACTGCATCTATATAATTGTCAGCAATATATTGATAGTTTATTATAGCTTAACATTTGCATAGGTGTTGAAAACAAGTTAGGTATTTTAATATAAACAAAGTCCGAAATATTTTTTCAATGGGGGGGTTATAACCCCCAAACCCCCCCCCCTGGTTACGCCTATGCTGTAATGTACTTATTTATTTACAGTACATTTCCGCTTTCGGATAATCGACACTATACTGAATTAACATATTAATTTGATTAAGTTTAGTTAGTTGAGGATATGTGGAAACTTAACCGGGATAGGCTAGTCTTTTCAGCAATGTCATCGAAGTGTGGCAATATTTTATAATAGACATTGAAAGTGATGGACTTTTGTCTGTAATTTAACTTAGCTGAATACTTGTATTTAATTATCTGTACATAACATACTTAATCATTTCAGTATTCAAATTAAATCTTATACTTTACTCTTAAATTATTGTTAAATTCCTTGAATAATAAATAAAACCGATTTGACTCTAGAACTGGGAACAAAAAAAAAAAAAAAAAAATGAAACCGACCCATCTCTAAATAAAAAGTAAAACAAAGGAATTCCGTCCGGACTCCCATAAAAATCTTAAATCACGGGTAACGTAAGTCCCAACAAGTTTTACCCGACTTCAAACAAATAAAATTATTACTTTAAAGTTTAAATACTTTAGTTACCGATCTATAAAATGTGTTATTTTCTTCACAGTAGACACCCTAATTCTATAGACATGATAACAAACGAATCCATAAGTGTTTGACCTTGAGCCTACTCTAGACTTCTTGTGTACAAATAACAGCCTACGCATGAATAAAAATAAAACAAGAAGTGTTTACTTATGAAAGGAAACAATTTACTGGGGAAAATGTCCACTTACATAAAATTAATAATGTTTTACATTTTCCCTACTGATATTTATTGTTAAATGCTGAATTGAGTTAAAATACAGAGAATGCGATTGCAAATACCGGAGATTACATTCACGGAGTCTTTACGAGAACGGGCAGTTCTGACAACTGAGTATCTCGTGGTATCGGTAATCGGTATCGAGTTTCGGCTATCGATTCTCGATACCGATACTAAAGCTAAAGTATCGGTGGTATCGAGAATCGACCCATCCCTAGTTTCAACCAACAATTTGGAAAATAGGTCTATTCAGCACGACGGTGCTGAATAGCTGCAAAATGGTTCGCATGCCATTCCGCATATTGGGGAGTATCTTCAATACACAAAGCATCGCGTGCTTCGCACCAACCCCACAGTAGAATCCACCACGTGGCTTTGAACCGGGTACTTCTATGGTATTTTATTTTTTGGGGGATTTTGGGAGAACCAACCGAGCTATAAGGTCACGTAAAAAAACAAAATGTGCAGAATAACATCCTACATTTATTTTTGTAGAAAAACTCTAAAAACTTTTATTCTCGTAGAAATCTCAAAAAACAGTTACTTCAAAAAACGTGCTTCCGATTGTTGGATTTTTTTGGCCAACGAACTCGTCCGAGCGACGTAGACAACCAACATGAGTACCAAATTTGAACCAAATGGGACTTAAAATGCGGCCGCTAGAGTGCAAACACACATATGTATATGTATATATATATATATATATATATATATGATTTTTAATGACACCCCAAAACGTGTTCTGGTGACCATGATCGGTGCTCATTTGCTCTTCCCGACCTTGGGTCTTACCATGAGGGCCACTGCAATAGCTCATTTTTCCTATGGAAATTCGCTAACAAGACTTTTAGTTCATATTCGTATTACTATGAACTTCTTAAATAAGTCATGAGTTTCAGACACATGAGGTGTGTTCAATCTTTTCATAATTGAGATTGAACTATTATTGAAACAAAATTGGCCTGCAAAATAAACTTAGTGCTTGTTTCTAAAGCCATTATATTGCAGAAACCGTGCTCCATACGTAATTAAATGTTTGTGGTCTCTTAGCTGGTTTTTTTCTCACTTTACAGAACTATCTTACCTAACCTACTTACCAATCAAAAGTTGGAACAAATCAGTAATATAAGTAAAACAGAAAATTAACTTTTCCTTCTCATTTGTGGGCTTAACTCCGAAAGCCCGAACAACTGAACAAGATTCAGGAGAAATGGAAATCGGACTGGAAAAAATTTGGCCAGAAAAAAAATAAGGATAAAATAATTATTTTGGGGAAAAATAGATAAGAAATAAATGGGAACAAAGGTTACCGGTAGCCTAATCGGTAGGTTTATGATATGTATACATACACTCACACTCACACACAAAAAGTGTTTTGTCTGCTGCAGAATTCCTATTTAATCTTGATCACACAACAAAATATCGTACAGCCGATCTGCCAATACGATATTTTTGTGCTGGTTGATTCATGTCAGTTTCCTGATTTTTGATGCTACAAATAGCTGGTTCTAATCTTTCTTTAGGTACTAATAATTATTATGGTGGTGGTAAGCAAATTTTGTTAGCTTCGTACAAATGATATTATTCATGTGATAACAACTAAATTACTTTAAACTATACTAGGGGAGACCCCTGCGTGCTTCGCACGCCAACCCCCAATGGAACCTTCTAAAAACATACGTTATGTTTTATTTATAATAAAGTTGTAGTATTAATAATAACCTCAAAACTAAGATGGTAAATAATGTTAAATGTTCAAACCAAATTATTTCTTATATTTTATAACAGCAGTTAATAATAGTTAAAAGAACCAGCAAAGCTCAGGTCTAGACTTTAAAACCCTAACCTAAAAGCTAGAAATACAAAAATAATTGCTTCAAATTTTGAAATCAGCTGTTAATGGAAATATTGAAGCAAACATCTATATTATCTGTTATTTTATTCAATTGGTTGCTATGGTAATAAATGTAAATACATGTGTTGGTTTATCATTCCAGGCCTAACCTAAGATTTTTTCCGACTAAATTTACAAATATTAAAATAAAAAAAGGTTTTTACCGAAATGAATTATAGCCTATGTTACTCAGGGACAGTGTAGCTTTTTATTAGTAATACTATTTTTTCAATCGGTTCAGTAGCGCCAGAGATTATCCCCTACATACAAACAAACAAACTTTACCTCTTTATAATATTAGTATAGATTATACAAAGGTACTTAATACATAGGAATTACTGATGTTTTTCATTTCTTATCTTAAACTTCTTACCGAAATTCAAAATCAGTAAAATGCGTATGATGTGATGACTCATTTGTTTGTTTCCATTTTCATTGTGTAGATGGGGTGAAGGGGTGGAATTATACGGATATTATCTCGAAGTGCGATTGGGGACATTTTTAGTGGAAAATAGTGTGTTACGGAAAAATTTGGGGTGCTAAAACATTTTCTGTCTCCCTGGCGTAACCTACAGCCAGAAGTTTTTTGGTTGAATCCCTCAATTATTTTACAATATTTCTTAAGCCTGAGAAATCATTTAAAAAATTTTCATCTGTAATTAAGAAAGTTAAAAAGTATACATCCATCTTAATGTACATTTTTTCCTATTCATTTTGAAAATTAATCTTAATTAGTTCATGGAAATTCTGGAAATAAACAATATTTTATGTATGTTCAGATCTCAAATAACAAAGCTTGCACTTTCATCGATCTTTTGACTGAGTCGATGAAGTTATATTTGATGGTGTTTATGTATGAAAAGTCCTAAAATTTGTTATGAATGTAGATTTCAACAATATCAAATGTGAAATAAAAATTAAAACTTTTAAATTTTTTAAGGTGAATTTTAGTAACTGAAGTTTTAGAATTTGTAGGGTAAATCCCAAAGTTGTTTTTAATATGTCTACTTACAATTCGTAGGATATACAACAAGAGCAAATTTTTTAATGTATTTATGTAATTATAGAAGGGGAATGGATCCCAGTTTCACCAAAGAAGGAAGAGCCTTCTGTGCCTGCTCAGATGCAAGTTGCTGTGCTGAAGTCCTCTGCTAAATCTAAACCAGTGTTTCCAGTTACTCAGATACCTACACCATCTGTGTTTCAGGAGCCTTTAGACACACAGGTACATTATATTTTACATTGTAACATTCATCTCAGAATTGTTTGTATTATATAGATTGTTCCTTATAAAATACACATTTGTCATAACTATATATCATTAGGTGAAACTAATTAAAAAAACATAGGTAATGTATTAAATACATTTTATGAGTAAGTATCAAGATTAAGTATTCTTGGAAAGAAAAGTATATTCGATTAAAAGTTATTTAAATTAATCTTTTTGTATACAAAGTTTTATAAAATGTCTATACATGTCAGTTAGTTCAGAATTTACGTATCTAATATCTCTGATTCAACCTAAAAAATGTAATAAATAAATAATACTTGGTACAAAACTACAAAATATTGCAAGTTAGTAAAATTTCTTACTGGAATTTTTGTCAACTATTTCAATAACTAGTGAAGGTTACCAGAAGTGTTATTTCGTGTTAATTTGTAAGTTATATTGTGCCTATTGGTTTTATAGTTAGTTATTTTTATCATTTTAACACATTAAATAATATCTTACAACTAGCTATCAGATTCTCTAACTTGTGCTAACTTACTAACTATAACTTCATAAATTGAAACAAACTTATTTGGATTTCCTACTTTTAGTTTTAAAAAACTAATTCGTCACCCAGGTTTAATTATTAATAATGTCTAGTGAAAAAGTAATATTATATTATGTTTATTTTACTTAGGGGCTGGATATAGGATCTATTGTATCACATAGGCTAACAGCTATGAGGAAGTTACAAGAGAATCCCAATGATTGTGAAGCGTTATCAGAAATGTACAAAGCACAGAAAGATGTAAGTTAATAAATATTTTAATTCTTCCTTTTTATAAGTAGACAAATTGTTTTATTATATAATCTTAAGATAGTGATCACTACACCATAGTATAGTTGTCTGAGGCACATTTTTTAAGCAAGTACATTTTTATTATTAAAAAATGGATGTAATAATTTTTATTTACATGAAATTTTACATGTTATTTACATATAATTTTATTGTTACATGAAAGTCACACCTTTAACTATTTTTCAACACTATATTGAAGGGTGTAGTCTTCGTTGTTGTGCTATCTGACAAGGTAGTACTTTAACTGCAAGAACAAGTGATTGTCACTAAGCTGGATTGTAAAGGGAAGGACGGTAATCCAGTTGTTTCCAACCAAATGATGTGATAATATCCTGATTGCAATGAGCAAAATATGGCTGAGAATTGTTGTGAAGTAGTATGATTACCCTACTGAACTTGCTAAGCCTAGTATGTTTTATTGTGCTATACACTTTATTCAAGGGCTTATAATATATGTTTGTAACATTAAGAGTCACACAAAAACAATTATTGTATGGTGAAGCCATTTCTGTTAAGTCAATGACGTAGAATATTATGGTGTGTTGTTAATTAGCCTCGGGTTTCCTAAGGCCAGATATCTCACTGCATATGAGAATCCTATGACCAAACAAATATTCTTTAAAAATATTGTAATACTGACGTAACATTGCAATTGCATCACCTTAACCTATTTGTATTGAATTTACATGGGTTCTTAAATGGTGTGAGAGTATTGGGACAGAATTATAGGTGTCAAATAATAAATCAGTTAGGCATATCATCTAATTGTAACTTTTCAATATAACATTACTTTTTTGTTTCAATCAAATTAAATACAATAAAAATGATCATAACACAAACTATAATAAAGAGGTTATTAATTTGTATCAAAAATTAAAATAGCAGACAATTAGCAATGTGCAATATTTATTAAAAAAATACTCCCTGTCCATTATATTTGTGCACTAAACACTGTCCATTTTTTAACGGAAATGTTGATGACATAATCTAACACGCACTGTCCACTTTTGTATAGTCTATTTATCAGAGTCACCAGTGTGGACAGTATTTCACGTTATACAATGATTTGTTCACAACACATTGTTCATCACTCTAGAGTTTAATGTTAAGCTGTTTATTACACGACGATTAATTTTGCAACTATCATGTCCGACAAAGACAAAAAATTCTTTTCATATTACGACGATGAACTTTACAACTCCGAGTCCGTAAATGGTTATTCAATGTTATTGGTGCAGCTGATATGTTCTAAAGTCCTAGGAAGGTCTTGCAGACAATTTTCTCAGAAGTCTCTGGAATACAATGCCTACTCTGTGAACAGTCTTTCTTTATTTTAAGTCTAGACAATTGTTTCACTTATCCTTCAAACATTCCATTTGTGGTATAACTAACTAGTTATAAAAATCAATTTCCTTTCCTTTTCAAATTAAATTGCCCGACTTAACAAAATATAATTGTTATAAGATATGTTGATTTGATTCTATCTTTTGAAAAACAACTTATTTTATAATAGGTCTAAACTAACTCAAATAATAACTTCTTGTTAGTGAACAAAATGGGTTTATTTAACACAATCTTATATTTTCTTTTACAGCTTTACTGTGATAGCTTTTCTAGAGCACATATTACAAATTAATAATTATAGTATCTTATACTTTATAATCAATTAGAAAACAACTCTTTCTCTCGGGTCTTCGGATTCTGGCTTTTATTAAATATACCAATTATTTAGCAACTTAATTTTATCAAACAAGGTAAATAGTATTATTATTATAAGGCTACTTATTATTACAATACAGACATAATCACTAAGAGCAATGTTTATACTGTTATTATATTGTTCAAGATAATTCGAAATATTAAAATTTGATTAAAAACGTTTAAATTGAATTTCAAGTCTGTTTAAAAGTTTAGGCTTAACATTACCTATATTGTCTTTAATTCAAATCGGTATTTCTTAGTTCATGTTAGTTCATATTGTTATTATAGCTATTTAAATATTCTGAATCTTCCAAGTATTACAGTTTTTGATTGTTCCTTTACGTTTAAAATATTTAGACAGAGAAATAAATGGTCTGTACTTCTTTAGGAGTACTTTAAAACTTTTAAAATTTATGCTCCATTTTCAACAATCCCGGGCTACTATAGGTCACAGCCACCCGTTGTAAATTTGCTATTGCTTATATCCCTTCAGGCATTGAGTTCATATAAATATTATTATTTTGGCGATTGTTTTTAATATACTGTCACTTCTTTGAATATTACAAGCTTTTATGCTCATTGAATGATTAAAACTGTTTTAAAATTTATCCAAATTATAAATATTCACTTTATATTGTTTTTTCTAATACCATCATTATTTAAACATAGATGCACTTGGTCCCTATATAACAGCTAATACAATGTTTGTCACTTGTCTATCAATCGATCCGGTGTTAGTTTAAAACATCTGTACAAATGTGTTTTAATAATTCTTAACCCTATTTACATAGTATTCACCTTTTCTTTATAATTATAAACATACAATATTGATTTTATTTTAATATAACTAATGATCTAAAAATGAATTATTTACATATATATGAATAGTGAAAAATTATCAGTTAATTTTTTAATGTTATGTTCTATAAAATTAAATAAATAACAAGGAAAGTTTAGATCTAATTTAGTTGTTTAATATTCTATGATTACAAGGTTATTTCAATTTCCAAAATGATAGTTTCTATTATGTGAATTTTGAGGTTATTTGACAATTCTGTGAATTTTACTTTCCCTATTCTTTTTAAATAAAAACCAGAATCTTATGTCTCAATATATTATGAATAAAATGATTATTTATGACCCAAAATGTTACAGTGGCTTGATAAGTTGAGTTGAAGCTGCCAATTCAATGTGTTTAAAGTAGTTTCTTATTAATTATGCCTCAGCCTCGTCATCATACTAATTATTAAAGATTAAAACATTCTCTGTGAAATAATGTCTGTCTTACACTATGGTTTTTTTCAATATTTATCCTTTCAACCTACAAAACTAAATAATTAACACTTTTTCCTATCCAAAACATGTTGCCCAAAATGTCTAGAATGTCATTATTTATAAACTTTATGTTTTGGAATATGATATATGTGCCTCCACTCCATGAACACATGTTTTGATTCAGGTGTAATGCACCCATATCCCATCGCCAGTGACGATAAACTGATGTTTGTTGTCTTAATAACCGATTGCCTTCACCTCATTATAAAAAATCAAAACACTGTAGGCCCTATATACATTTTTTGCCGTTTATTCAGGGTTTTAGAGACCCAGCATGAACATACATTTTTATTTTTTTAGTGCTTTACTACCATTTTATGCAAAACACAACTTTTATTAACTTTCTGCACTCAGATTAATGGCAGAGGGTGCACACTCATTTCCTAATTGTGCAGGTTTTTTAGTTCCTTTGTTAAATCCAACTACCTTAACATCCCAAAGTTCACATAATCTCCATTCATTTCACTAATTTATCAATGAACTTTATCTTTACTTACATTTTAAAAACTAATTATTCTCTGGTCTTTAGAACATACAATAGAAGCTGTAAAAAAGGTTACTTCTTGCATATTGTTTATGTATTTAGACCAGTGGTTCTCAAACAAAAGT
>JAGFPH010000099.1:424864-454015 GCA_018207615.1 Philaenus spumarius
CGCACCCTTGTAATGTTTTTGCTTTCTTACAGTTAGTAAAGCTATGATGGAAGTTAAAAAAAGGCTATTTAATACATGAACTTTCAAAAGCCATCCCACTTTGGTTTGAAGAAACAGGTTATTGTGGTGAGGTTGCACCTCTTCACATATTTTTAGACATAATGGTCTAACTTTGATATAATTAACCATTTTAATGATTTCTTCTAATACTATTTTTAATTCAAGGATTATAGTCTCTGCTACCAATTATTCACGATAGATGAAGCAGCGAGTTATTGCAATGTTTTAATTTTTCTTTACAGCATAAAAAACAAATCCATTGATGAGAGACCATCTGTATTTATATCCTAGCAAGATTTCCAAGATAGACCGTTAGTATTAAAATATGTATCCCTCATATCAAAAACATCTTTTCCTTTCGTAGTTTCAAATTCCTTGCAGCAAACAAATTATTCAAAAATGTCATTATCTTCAATAAATTGAGAGAAGGCAAATAATTGTGCTTTATAATCGATATCAGTTGACTCATCCAACTGCAAACTGATTTATTACTGATTTCTCAATATCAACTTATAGATCACTAATACGATTTGCTTATGGCGTCGTTTGACTAAGGAGTCTTTCTTATTTCCTCTTCTGCTTCAGTACCAAAAATTGTTCTCATGATTGCTGCACAGCTCAGACAAATCAAGGTTTTAAAATTTTGCGGCACCCTTGTGGCGTACTTGGGAAACTGTTAAGATGCCGCGGCACTCACTTTGAGAACCACTGACCTAGACAGTAGATGAAGATACTCAGTGCATATGAGGAGTGGCCATATAATGTGCTTTATTGGCTATATCAAAAGGGTAGTTTTAAAAATAATTTCTTACATTTTTTTAAACATTACATTCTAAAACAATTTGTTTTTTTAGAAAAATATAAAACATTATTTTAAATATTGCTCTTATTAATATTTTACATAAATATGACACAGAATCATTTTGTAGAGTTTTATTTTCTTAACGAATGTCGTACTATATTTCAAATAGATGCAGTGCTGGGCTGAGTCAAAACAACAACCAGGCCAGTTCACAGGTAGTACAGGTGTTAAGGTGCTGTCACAAGCAGAACTATCTTCAGGCTTTCAAGCCTGGGCTCGCAAAGTGAGTAGTATTTTTCCTCATTATAACTGTCATGCTTTAAAATTGAATGCACCTCCAAGCGTTGCAGTTGAGTGTATTATCTTCATTTTATTTATTTATTTTTAATTTTACAAATTTTATTGAGACTTTGATGTTGTAAAATAAGTTGTATATGTCCTTATTACAATTCCTGTAGAGTTTTAATAAGACAAAGATCACTTAAAATTTAATTTAAATGTAACATTGAAAATAAAACTAAATTTGTTTTACCTACTTAAATTTTAATTTAGGTAAACATTGGCTCTGTGTAGTAATTGAGTAAAAAAATTAAACTACCCCTACATAAATTTTACATTCTATTTAAATTTTAAAATAATTACAAACAAAAATATTTTAAGTTAGCATTATAAATTCTAGCCATAATTTGTTTGCTTTATTTGTTTTTTTATAAAAAAAGTATTAGTCCTTCAATTTCTATAAAATAAGAAACTCCATCATGTTTTGCTTTTCAGCTTTATACATCAGTAATCTTTCTACTAAAAAATTCCTGTTATTCACACAAAAACTTTGTTCCTACTGTGCATGTATCAAGATATAGGTCATTGCTAACCCTACCACCCTATCCCGATCAAATACCTTGCCCAAGAATACAATTATCTGTTGGCATTCACTCGCCATGAGTTACCGCAAGGGTTGGTGAGCGAAGGGAGCAAGGGTGGAGCCCTCTAGTAATTACCACATAAAAATATTAAAATATTTTGAAATTCATTTTTTAAATTAAATTAAAAATTATTCTGCAGTATCAGAAAAAATGTATATTTCCTTTGAAATTTGCAATAGTTTAATTTTGCCCTCAATATTTGTAAACAAATCTATATAAAATAAGAATATTAAAAAAATATAGCAATAGGACTATAAAATGTTGTTCAACTTACAGATTAGAATAATCCTTTGTTTTAAAACACTTACTTTCACGGACAAGTGTACTAAAAATTACCATTTTTAAATACAAGGATATTGTTATTTTTACAAACTTTAAATAGGTTTGTGAAAAACTATTTAAAATTACAGATCAAATAGTAGCCATACTCTGAAATTTAAAAAAAACCCTTAATTTTAATTATAATATTACTTAAAAATGGCTCCATGTTATACTTATTGGTTGGGATTACAACTCTCATATTACTTAGTAATTAGTTATTACTTCTTTAAATTGTATTTGCTGTAAAAAACATTTTTTTCAACTTAAAAATTTGCTCTGAGAGGATTTAAACTCAAACAAATCTATTGAATATAAATGAGTTCTCTTATTTTTTTGCTAATGTTTATTTCTGATGTTATCTGTGATAAGTATTTCAGTGTTGCATGTGAGCTATTTAAAGCTAATCAGAAATTTACTTTCATTGGTTAGATTTAGGTATTTGAGTTTTATGCCCAACAAATCCTTGGATACTAAGAATCTTATTAAAGTACTGTATTTCATTTACTATAAATATTTTGTTTGGTTGTATACTGTAGCAAGTCCTTTAGTTACGAACTTATTCCGGTCGTTCACAAGTCAAACATTTTCTTAACTCTGTAAAAATATGGTATTTGGCATGATAATTAAAATATAACACTGTTTTTACAGTTTATTGAGTAGTATTATTGAATTAAGGTTCTTAAACTAAAGTAAATACAAATATATACACCTTTTTAATTATGTTTTATTTTTTATTACAAGTATACCTTCAAAATGGTTACACTTAAATATAAACTGCAAACTGTATAAACAAATTATACTGCATAGGCTACTATAAAATTGCATGCAGTAGACATTTAAAAAAGTTAACTTACTCAATTAATTCCACAGATGTTGATGAAATTATATCTCCCACATTAAATGCACACGTTATTATTAAAAAAACGAAAGCAGATATGGGACTGCCGACTGAAGTGAAAATTGTCAAGAATATAAATCATTGGTTTAATTCAAAATGTGATCACCAAGGACACTAATTTAACACAACTTACAAAATTAGGCAATGCAATTTCCATTTCAGTGGTATTACCAGTTAAAATATTATAACACAACTTCCAAAATGAGGAATCACAATGTCCATTTCTTCGGTAGCATGGCGTGACTAAACCCATACAGCTATTGAGTTTTAGCCTTTGAATTTACCAATGCCTATTTTATTTTGTCGATTTCTTCTTCTTTAACTGTTACATTAAACTTATGGTTTATGTCTGTAAACCAATAAAGAAGAAGAAATCATTGACAAAATCAAAAATGCAAAGCATTTTAAGTGCGTATCGCGAGTTCATATATTTTACTTCACCCAAAAATTGCGCCTAAAAAAGTTTTCACTTCAAAAATTATTATTCAAGTTTGAATAGAAGCTATTTTCTTTTCATCCAATATCACTTTGCAGAATATAAAATAGGATCATATAGAGTGGCTGAAACCTTAGAAAATCTCATTGTTTGAGTCTTGAAATCTTTAACCATTTGTTAGTTATACAGTAAATTCTTTTGATTAATATGTTCATAAATGTTTTGTAAGTGGTAATAATTTACAAGTGAAATTAACACTACTAGAGAATAAGCTGATTGTTCTTCAATAATACAAAAGTATCACATATGATGAACATGCGACTACAGTTCAAACCCTAATGCAGTTACTAGTTTCAGATTAGGCATGTAGATGATCCCTTCCTTCCCTTGTTCTTACCTTAGAACTGGTAACGTTATCACGGTTGAACCTCGTGTAGTATAGTAGTGTCAGTTAATTTACAGATTTTGACATAAACTTTTATCAATGGACTCTCTGGGTAGTTGATCTTTTCTCTGTGGCCAAAAGTTAACAGCTAATTGTACTGAGCTATGTTCCTGCTTCTCAATTATGTCTTCCCACCTCCTGTCATTCATTTAAAATTTAGTTTTCTTATTTTTGAGCTTTGTTTGTAACCTCGAAAGTAAGTTGAATGTTCGTAAATAGAGGACTTACTGTACCTTAACACATTGATTGAAAACATTAGTTTGTAGTAACTTATTTTCCTATCTTAATCATTTGGTTAAGGTTAATACTTCAGAGATTATATATTCTGTCCTTATTAGGTGTCTTGAAATAAACTTATTACTCTAGAATTTATCGATGTTTGAATAAAAGAATAATGTGGTGATTCGAGATGCATCTATTATTTCCACAGAAATCCTTAAGATATAAAAACTATCTCCCTCTAAGCTCATGTTGTTGTAGTTCAGTGGCCATTCGCTAGAAATTGTTGTTGATAACATATTGTGTTGTAGAAACTATGGACTAATAGTTAATACATTAGCCTTCTAGATTTTCAGTATAATTATTGTAAAGCATTTGTTATGGCAAATTTTTAATGTGTATCACTCATATGTATAAAAGTAAGGGTTCAATTTGGTACATTTTGTTATGATTGTCTATTTAGTGGGACATAAAAGACTCAAATAAAGGTAACAAGGGGATTTTCATGTATACCAATATGTATACTAATTATAAATTATATTTTTCAACCTTTTTTCATTCAGAATTTAAGGATTTTATAGTTTCTTTCCAGCTTTTCCTTATTTTAAAAAGTACATGCACTTTTAAATAAAAACATTTAGTTCATCATATGAATATTGAATAATAAAGATAAGATGCTTGGAACATCAAATATTTCTGGACTTCTACAAATCTTGAATTGAAATAAAGCTTTTAAGAAATAACATTAAGAATCATAAGTTTCTTTGATGAAAGGATTTTTTCTTGTTTTATATGAAAAGTTCAACTTGCAAGATAAACTGCTATATATCAATAAAAGAATAGTAATGTTTTTAATTTAATAAAACTTTGCTACTCTCTAGACATTGTGAATTATTTTCTCTTTCAAATCAATCTTAATTTATTGTAATCTAGAATTGTAGTTTTAATGCTCAATATAAAATTCTAGAAACAATTACGTGCCCCTTATGTTACATTTTTCAATTATTTAATTTTTGTTTTTTTAGTATAAACTGTATTATTTAAAACAAATTTGATGTTTACTTTTCAGGGTATAAACACGATTGTCATCATCATCATTAAAAAAAGGCTTCTGGTCTTATTTCTTGATTAATAGTTTCTAAATAAGTTTTATTTAGTTTTAAAAAAAATATAGCTGTGTTGTAGATTAATGTGTTTGTTTTCATCTACCTTTCTGTAACAAATATTCAGGTACAACTCTTACTAAGAGTTTGTGCCCAGCCAGAGACCATTTCATTGGTTGAGGTGGATTCTGTGGCTGGGCTTGTCCACAGACTTCCTTAATTACACAATCACATTTAACTATAGTTTTGTTCCTCTTATTATAATTTTCTACCGTTCATAGATTTATCAATTTCTTAGTCAACATATTGTGAAATAACGGCATTACTAAAAATTAAAACTTTAAAATGCTTACTTCTTTAGAAACTTATTTCCAATATGAAATATTTACATAAAACAATTAGAAAATACAGCTATTTTGAAAATGTGATTGGATGAACAAAGGAATGTCATTTGAGTTTGAGTCTCAGGAAAGGCAATGTAAAGGTTACCAGATATCTCTTTAAATTCTATTAATTTAATTTAAAACTATTAAACAGATGACATAAAATCTGAATAAATGATATTTTTAGTAATATCATTTGTTGTGTATTCAAAATTGTTTGGCTTGTGTAATCAAATAAACAAACAGAAGATACATTTGTTTGTCAGAAGATTGTGTTATAAAGTCGGGCAATTCACTTTTTAGATAAAAATAACTCTTCTAAAGATTTAATCAAGTTTTGAAGAATTTCAAAAATATTTGAAAATTTACTCTTTTACAGATGTGTTTTGTAAAAAAATTCTTACAGTTAAAATTGTGGGCAAACATGTGTAAAATCTTATTGTGGTGTAAATACAATCATTTTTTATTTTCTCCAACAAAAGGCTTTTTTGAATACCACTTGCAGTAATTTTATTAAATCATATTTTAATGGTTCTTTATTGTTTCTCAACATATCGTAGACATAAATGTTTAGAAAGCCTCAAAATGTGAATTAGGTTGAGAGATCTCTTCAAGCGTATTAAAATTCCTCGAAAAATGACATGAATGCCTGTATTTCAGTTCTGCATTGTTTTATTTGAAAACACAGCCTCTAATGTAGAATTAAGAGACAAATATGGTTCCTCCATTGCCTACGAGAGGCTAAACTGTGGCCAACACCTGAGAATTTGTTACAGGCATCTAGTATGATCGCACACTTCTGCTCAGGGTATATGGTAAAGCTATGAAAGGCCTGCGTAACAGACATCTTCAGCGGTGAGTACATGTAGTTAAAAACCAACAATCATTTTTGACTGACTTATTTATATAAAGTCAAACTATATATATTTATTTTCATTGTGTTTAGTGATGTCTATGTTTGTAATCCTTACAGGACAAGTTCTTAACAAAATTATGTCAAATTTGTTGGGGTGGTAATGGTTAATTTCTCAATTTTTAACAATTTCTTAAAGCATTATACAATGTTGGGTATACTTCATGGATAATATTGGTATTATTCCCAATAGATGCACATTAGAAGAAACCTATTAATCACACTTAGACCCTTACAAATAATCATAGAACAATTTGCATAGGTAATTTTCAAAAATGCTCAAGTTTACTTGCCTTATAGAATGAAACTTAAAATTACTTAAACCACTTTACAGTCTTGTGAATCATAACTGTATAATACTTATATACTAATTTAATAATTTTAATTTCTTTGATTTCATAATTTCCTAGATTTAACAGATTTTTGTAGAATGTTTAAATTGTACTTCTGTTTTAGTTAATTCTTTTAGAAGTCCTGCTAGAGTATTCTCAGCCCCACATTTTTACTATCATTTTAAAATAAAATATTTTTATTTCTTTGTTCTTGGTCTTCGGAGATCGACCGCATCTCTGGTGTATGTTGAATACAGCCAACATTTCGGCACTTAACAGCTGTCCATTATTAACAAATGTCAAGACATGTTCGATCTCCGTAGACCAAGAACATAGAAATAATGTTTGTGACTGTGGAAGTCTATCTTTCAAAAACAATATATTTTTTATGTTTGTCTTTATTTAAAAGTGTACATTTTTTATATGTATTAATAATAAGATGAGAGTTAGTACTTCACGTTAAATCTAAATATATACACTAATTATAGTTATCATTATTTTTACATGCTCATAAGACTATGAAAATAGGGAATGAAATATCAAATTGCAACTTTTATCTTTGTAAGTTATGCTATTGCTCGCTATAAAGCCTGCCCTACAACAGGGACTTTTCTTATTGCTTATATATTGTGCTGTAGGAACAGTAATTAATAACTGACATGACGATTATAGGGACAGTGACAACTAAAACTGACACGACAACTTTACAGACAGTGACAACTGGTATGACAGTGAACACTATAATTGAAATGAATGTAAGAACATCAGATAGACATAATGACATAGACGACAATTGATTTGTTTACATTACCATGCCTGTTTTCAACTATGATTTAATTTGTCAATATATGTTTTGGTTTTAAGAATTGAATTTACTTAAAGTAATTTTCCCTTACTCTGGATTCTTTTTCTAGTACAAATTTGTAAACAGGTTTAATTGAATTAAAAATAAATGGTTCAGATTTTTAGTTACAATCACAAACCCATCCCTTTATAGGTCACCAATTGAATAATCAACCACCACCGTATAGTTCTGATTTAATGTTTTCAAGTTTAGTAAAAAAGGCTCATTTTTGCTTGAATTTACATGCAACAAATGTCCAAGTAGTTTATTCTTTTTCTATTGGCTCTAATACATGTTGCTAATTTTTTACTGAGCTCAGATTGCTGACTGTTGTCAGCTGTGAAAAGTTATGACTTATCTCTTTTAATCGACAGGTGTTCGTTAGAGATCTCAACTGTTTACTTATTGCACAGTGATCATATACTTCCATTATTATCTGAAGTTAAATATAGTTGTTATTATGATTGTTGTAAGATATTAATTAATTACTGAGATATGTTTTGTTAAATAATAATGCTAAAATTTTGAATATTGATTTTTCTTACTAAAACATATATTTAATGACAAATTTGCTCCTTTTGGAAAATGCAAATTTCAGCATACATAATATTTAGCACATTTTTAAGCCAACTAATCAATAAAACAATGATACAAATATGTTAAATTTTGTTTTGTTTCCCCACTGCTTAGTACATTAATGTTTAATTAATAACTATAGGCCTAAAGCTAGTAACTATTAAATGCTTGAGTTACTAAGTTAGGAACAATATTGTGATAAAATAAAATACTATTGAATTTTTACAGATTTATACACAATGTGACAAAAGTAATTATTATGAAGTACATCCTAGTAAAATATACTGTACTTGACAAAAACTCATTACCAATTATCAAATGCCACACATACGGCTATTTAAATTCATGGGCATATTGAAATATTTCAAATAAATTCCATACCATTTAAGGCATGATTGTATGCATTTTCTGGCATAAATATAAATTAATGTAATATTAGGCAGTAACTTCTTAAAAATATAAAGCAAAAATATAAAAGACAGACTCCCAAAATTATTTATCATTCAATGAACCATTCTTGGATCAATAACTTAGACAAAATCAATCAAAATTTAAGTTAAACGTAACTAATCCAATAGAAATTAGACTAAACACTGACGCCATAGTAAAATCAGGTAAACTTTTCAAAATAAAATTATTTGAAGATTACTGACAATGATCACTTTGAAACGGGAAAAAATTGAAGAGTAGCTTAAAAAAATCATGCTTAAGTAGCTAGCGAAAAGACAAATTTTATTTATGTACTTACAATGCGTCTAAAAATCTATAAAGTCAAACTCACAAAAAGAAAAGTAAAGTGATAAAAATGGATTATCTTTTGACATGCCCAAATCTAAATATAGAAAGGCACAATCAACGTTAAAAAATAAAAAAAAATCATTAACATTTTTACAATAGAAATGAAGAATTTAACTTCAGCTAAAATACCTTCCGTAAAAGTTCAAACAATCAAAAATTCCACTGGTGTTATTGTAACACCTTATAAATGCAGTTCTAAAGAAAATCAAATTTCAAACTATGAAAATTGATTACAGCTAAAATATTAGAACCAGTTCCAGACTTCACATAACTCGCTTCGTCAGCATTTACAGATAAAAACCAAGACAGATCATCTAGATTTGTAGCAGACTTCAGATTACTTTCCAATACAATCGATAAATTTAGTTTTTAACTGTCTAAGTAACACTGAATTTTTTTACGAAACTAGATCTTAAAAATACTTATTCCCAATTAAATGTTGATAAATCAAGTAAATTTGTACTAACCATTAGAACACAAAATAATAGGCTTCGATACACAAGATTAATTCAACGTCTATTAATTTTAAGTAAACACCTATACTCTAAATTCCTACCATACTTAATTGACACAATAGCTTTTGGACAAGATTATGAAACAAAAATAAAACATTTAGAAATTGTTTTATAAGAAATTGCTCAAGCTAATTTAAAACTAAATATAAAATATATAAATTTGATAAACTAACTAAATATTTAATTATTTTGAGATAATAACTATAAGAATAATAGTTATCAAGATTTCAACTAAAGAAAAAATGCCGATAAAAGAGAATACTAAACCACTAGTTTTTCAAAAACAGTGAGAAACATCAGAGCATTTCTCAGTGTATCAGGATTTTTTTAATTTATAAAGGACTGTGCAAAAAAACTCACTAACAGAAATTCTAAAACAACAAAATCATAATACAATTTTATAACACCACCTTGTTAAATAGCATTTAAATTGTAATCAAAATAATTCTCATCATTATTATCACACTTTAAAGAACACTGCCAAATAATAGTTAACCGCGATGCTAACATGAAGACATAGATCATGGAAGCATTGCAATTTGGCAATACTAAAAAATAAAAAACATAATAAATATATCATTGTTGATACCCAGCCAAGTATCAATGGTGATTTACTAAACATTCAATTCGAACACTTGATCACAACATTATCACCAACGAATTATATTACTTACAATCAGACAGCCTATCCCAAACTTATGCATAAAGACATGTAGGAAACAATGCATATTATATATACACAGAGTATCCAGGACTTTACCACCCACTAGTTACACTTATAAACAGTTGGCCAATAGATATAAAATAGATTCGGTGGTACAAATCTTTAATGTAGATAGGCATGTAAGATTGAGAAATTACTACTACTTCAAGTAGGGTGAAGGTATTTTAGTCTTAAAAGAAAGAGAAAAGGAAGGAACTATTTTACAATCTTTTATTAGTGATTGTATGCAGTCATAATGGGTTATCAACTTCTTTTATATAAAATATTCTGTCTGCTGTCTTGCCAGTATGATATGGACCATGCAACAAAAAGCAAGCTTTGGTTTATTAAATTCAAATCAACTATAGTGAGGGTAAGAGATAGGGTCTTTGCTGCCTTCGCAACTGTTACTCTGGTTATGCCCTAGTGTACAAGCCATTTTGTCAACTTATGTCTTATGCCGAAATCTGACAGAAATAAAAATTTATAAAAATTCACTTTAATATGTCACTCTTTAAGTAATATTTTTTCACATATGGACATTCTTTTTTTATGACCCTGTATGTTCTTGTTACAATCATATAAATATCTAAGAAAAGATCTATGCCAAAGAAAGCAAGAAAGTTATTACTTTGTTCAGATATAAAATTATATCTCTTCCTGTATGCCACACCTTTAACAATATATATGTGATGCGGAATATGATATGAGACCTCTTGTGGCAAATTTTCGAAATTGAGTTTTTGTTATTTCCTTAAAGAGGGTTGGTTTCTGAACAATTTAACATAAAAATCATTCTATCTTAAAAATTAAGGAAGTTATGGCCAAATGAAAGTTAGTTACGAAAAAAGGTAGTTTTGAGAAAAACGCAATTAAAGTTTTGAATACCAATTATGCCAAGATTGGTTTATTTCATGCCAACGCTTGTATTATTTATGCAGCTGCTTACCACAGAGTAAGCTACAACCTTGCCATAATTAAGGAATTTTTAATCATTGCGATTTTTAATAATAGATATTGTCTAGATTATTATTAATGTAATAATATAAAAGGTTGTTTGTTGGATTTTAAGCCTGTTTTTATTACATTTTTAACCAGTCTAAGAAAAGAGAAATGTTGTCGGGAATGGTATCAAAATAATCAGAAGGTTCCACTATTAGTAAAAACTACAGTTAGTTACCTGAAACGTCGCTAGATTACAAGAGATGCTACTTTATGAGACACTGCAAGCAATGTTAGTCATTACGAAAAGGGACCTATTAATTGTCGCACCCATGTTATTTCTTCATAACGACAAGAGGTCCCTTTTCTCAGACCTGACATCTGTTGCTTAGATACCATTTTTCAATTATTTCTCGACTACAAACCACTTTACAATTGATGTTAGCTTATAGATAAGAAGTTGGGCAACAATAATCAATAAAAAACCAAAAGTCAATATTTTTTACCCTTGCTACTTATTTTGCCTCTACTGAAAATTTTACTCTCCCGACAAAAGGTCCCATTTCATTTTCTGCATCACATATTTATTTGCTCTATTCTTAAATTTGTCCTTAAATGTTAATTTAATAATTTGTTTACAATGAAACTATCTCCAGCTTGTATATGAAAAGCAAACATCAGCAAAGGTTTTTGTAACATTCAGAAATTATATTTAAGCACACCAGAAAACTAAGGTAACAAATTATAAAGATACAAACAATCAAATAAATCTGATTGTAATCCAGGAAACAGTATTACAACATAGTTCTAATTTTTTCCTATCAAACCATAGTACATACAAATAGTATTATAAATTACAAAATTGCAACTTATTTTTAAGTAAAACCTGACTATTTTAAATTTTACTTTTAGAATTAGTTTTTATTTCATGTTTATATATAAATAAATACCTTAATTTTTTTATGTGCATTGAGATTTTAGCAAATTTTAATTATGATTTTGTATTTCCTAAAATTGTCCATTTATAAAATTGCATACGTTATTGAAAACATGCCTTTAAAAATCATGTTTCTCATATTTACTTTTTTGTATATATTTTATCATTCACATGAATAATTGTAAGTTATAATTTGTTTCATTTCTATTTGTCTTTCTTTTTCGTTTACTATAATAATTCATTGATGTACTTTCTTAAAACTTAAGGTTTATAATTTGGACATAAACTAAGTATAAATCCAGTTTTAAGAAACAAAATTCAATGTCTAAATAAATTGTTTAGGATCAGCTACAAGCTGCAGCACCTGTGAGTAGTGGCATGGGGATGACATTGCTGCAGAAGATGGGCTGGCGTCCTGGAGAAGGTCTGGGCAAAAACAAGGAAGGCACTCTGCAACCTTTACTTTTGGATGTCAAATTAGATAAGAAAGGTATGGTAACTACATATAAGTTTGTTTTTATGAATAACAGTTATTAGACAAATGATAACACAAAATTGTAATACACTTGTAAAAATGTAGTTCTTTCTACTCTTTTATTTAATTTACTTGCTTTTAAAGAGTACTTGCGATCCATCCAAAAAGTCTCTTCCTTTTTTCTGAACCCCCCTCCCCTCTAATTTATGAATGTACCAGGAAAAGTGATGAAATTACAATTAATTATGCCCTAAGTTTCTTCCTTTTTTTTAAATTTAGCACACATTTGTTATAAAGAAGTGTGAGATTATTTAGTCTGTGTTTCAAGGTATTCCTAAAAAAATAACTGTATTAATGCTATAAAATGCTGTATTTTTATTTTTCTCAATTTTGACATTACCCCATTCGAAACACTGCTTTTCACAATGCTTACACCACTCCATGTGGATTTTCTATCAAAGTAGTGTTTGAAAACATTTTTTTCAGAAAGAATGTTCATGGTCTCCATTGTGTTTTCTTTCACTGCTTCAACTGCCTTGAGGTAAAAGTATCTTGTTCCTTTTAATACTCATTTCATCTTAGTGAACAAAAAAGTCACACGGTGCAAGGTCGGGTGAATAGGGTGGATGTTCCAACACAGTGATCCCATGCTTGGCCAGAAACTTCTTGACAGGTAATGCAGTATAGGACAGCACGTTGTCCTGATGAAGAATCCATCATTTGTTTTTCCACAGCTTAGGACGCTTTTTTCTTAATCGTTCACGGAGATATTACGAAGTGACTACTCGCTTGGCTCGAATATATAAGAAAACATAAACATCTATTTTATTCAAAAGGTCTACTACATACATTTGATTCTACACTGTGATAATAACTATACACCTTAGTCTAAATCTTTTGCTTTACACAATGGGCAAAACTGAGTACAAACTTCTACTCCCTAAATATGAATTCATTTTAAAATGTGTACAACTCTCCCAATACATCAACACACAGAAACTAATTCTAATCCAGAATTTAAATAAAACAATTGTTCCTCTAACTTTCACAAATTGTGCCCCCACCTCCTACTCTGCCTTTATGGCTTGGACAGTCGGACAGCTCAGCTCCTTGCCCTGACTTTCACCTGGGCTGGCACACCTCACGGAAAAAACATCTCTAGTCTCTCCTTGATGCCCACGCAGGCGGTCTCCCAAGGCTTTTCTTTTCTCACCCAAGAAATTTTCTCAAAAGATCTCCTTTCTAATCTTTTCTCCCTATTTAAAAAACTCTTGTCCCCGCTCAGTTTTCCACGTCTAAAGACTAATTTTAGCCTACTTAAAACTGCAACTCTGAGATTTACATCATTTCTAATTACTTAACCTATCTACTCTATATTACCGTTTCTGCTTGCTAATACAATTCTACTATTGTTAAAAATTTATCAACATTGTTCTTTTATAACAAAATTAACTATCATTTCGTTTTGTAACATCACCCAACTTCCCAAAATGTTGTCCCAATCCTTAACTCCCCACATTCCTTTACTCTGTTCGACCTAAATTACTTATACCTGTTCCTTAAATGCTAAGTACAAAATCGTACAAATAAATAATTATAAAAAATGAAAATTCAGGACCGACAAGTCTCTTCAATTCCATCTTGAGTACGTGGCTCTGTATTCATACACTGCATCAGTTGAGGCTTACCTATGCCGTCCAAGTCTCGCCCAATATGTTGTGTATTCTGGCCGCCTCTTGATGTACATCCAAGCTATTGTCTTCCAGATAGATGCTGAAGTGTCATCTCTGCCTCACAACACCATGCCATATGCTGGGATAGAATTCATTTTAATCTAAAATTTATATTCGCTGCTCTATTGCTTTACTTTGTGAATATTTTAGTAAACATCAAATTTAATCTTTTCCCTCCCAGAAAGTTATGACATTAAATTTGGTGAGAATATCCTTGAACTCAGTTTTGTGAGATCCAAATAAAAATGAACCTAGTACAATTTATTTTCATTTTGTACATAACATGTCCGTGAAAAACCCCATATAATTAGAAACAATACTTCCTATTAAATGTCACACGTATTCAAAACTTAAGAAAAATAGTCTAAAACAACATTTTATACATTTTATCATTTCCCTTTTAAATGATAATGTGATGATGTTTTATTATGTGTTGAAAGAACTTCCACATTTAACGTCGATTATATAAATAAGTAGAGATGCGCTATGAAATGGGTTTACAGCAAATGGTTTATTACTTTGTAATACAAATTGAGTACTGTACACTGAATATTTTTAACAAAATTCCGGGTTCAATTTTATAATCGTTTTGTTACCGGCTAGCTGATGGTAATTTTCAAAGTATTATTGTAGTTCAATAAAATAAATATGTATCTTACTTAACTATTAACAATTTTTATTGTGATTTCTTAATCTAGACTTAAGGCCTAGATGATTAGGACTGAGTGAAATGGGTAAACACTTTGATTAAGTAAAATAGGATATTAAAAATAATATTCTGAGTGATCGAGTAATTAAAGAGGTGACTGAAGATCGATCAATTTATAATTTGGAGGTTTTCAATTTGGAGATAACGTGAAGTAGGCTAATAACATTAAAGTTAACTCACCAAATTAGTTGGAAGTGTGTTTTTGATTTATTTATATACTTGCTACTGTGTCTTTATTTATGTGGTACAACTTCTTTCTTCTTGGCTTCAATTTAGTTAATGTACATATTCTGAATTAGTTTCTGCCAAACAACAGGAAACTGGGTATGTTAAATTGGATTTTCACAGTAATCAACTGTCCTCTACCAAGGTTTGTATCAGAGTCCCTATAGTTGAAAAAAGGTTCGTCTTCCTCCCTCTTAGAACAACGTTTCTTTTTCTCACTCATCAACATTTTGTTTCATTTGCATGGGCCTGTACTTAAGCCTATATGGTTTTATAAACATGATGAATAATCTTATACTAGTGTTTGAAATGGGCTATGTGTGTTTTTATTTTTTATGAGTGCTATCAGGGACTGATGGCTTATGAAATGATCCCTGATATGATTTACAAACTGCTTATATATAAATTGAATTTTGGTATCATTACACCCTATTCTTCATGCAAAATAACACCCATAATACAAATTAAGATTTATAATTTAAAAATAACCATTGCCCTCTTTCTACAAATCAATATCTCTGATAGCGTGTTATGACATAAGCGCAACATTCCGCTGACAACGAATTCGGCAAAGCAAGCAATTTACTATTTTCCAAAGTATTTTGTAAATTAAACAATATGGTGGGTAACTCGAAAACAAAGTATTTCCGGACCTATGTTCACTAGACATTTTTTTATCAGTATGTTATATAGATTCACTTTCCGGAGTTTATCCTCATCTTTAAATACAACCCTGTATATAAGAAGATTTTTTTAGCTGCTAGTTCCAAGATCTCTTGCACTTTCTACTACTTTGTGTTTGCACCTTACAAAAAAAAAAAAAACTCTTGTGTCTAGCTATTTCTCTTAAGTTAAAAATAATGTATAACCGAGGTAGAGGCAGATAGAATTTTAACTCATTAATAATATTTAATTTAACCAAACAAAAGTAAATAAAAGTCATACAATTAAAAGTTTAATAAGTAAATAGTATGTAATTTTCTTTCCTTTTTTATAGGTCTTGTAGCACAAGAGGAACTCCCTCGTCGTCAACCTCCACAAGCACCACGAGCAGCTGTTAGTAAAACTAGCCTTGAAGGTAAGTTAATACTTTTTGCTTTCACTATTGTAAATAATTGCCAAGATTTGCAAACTCAGCATGCAAATTACAATCTGATTATTTATAAATGACTATAGAATTTAAATAAAATTAATTAAAAATTCTAAGTACACCATAATGTATATTTCATTGGTCTGTAACAATACTTTATATCATGCATCATAATTTGTCCAAACCTGGATCCTGTTTCATAAAAGTGTGGTAAATTACTGATGTAACTCTGTCTGCCTAACTTGTTAATTTTTTTGGTTTTACAAAATGATTTTTACTGTAGTAAACGTCCCATCATTTTACTGCTGTAGATTAATTAGTATAATCGTAGCAACGTTTTGAAGCAATGAACCTCTTCCTTTAATATTGAAAATCTTATTTAATTAATAAGCACGGATTGTAAATGGTAATGTTGCACGAATGAAAAATATAAATTTTAAATACATGATGTTTAGAACCAACAATGTTTAAAATTGTATAAAATGTCAATAATTTAAATAAATATTGAAATCCATGTACCAGATTTCATACAAAATACAACTGTCATCAACTGCATCAAGAAGTTGACGGACTATTTCTTCTGAATCGCTTCAATAAAATCTTTGTGCTTCAACTAAGAAAATAATTTACAAATGGACTCTTCACATTTGCCCTTATTAATAGTTGGGCAAAATAATACAATAATTATCTACTTAAAAGTGTTTAACACATGTTCTATATGTCCTCCATTAAATTTTAGGCAACTGTCGCAACATTATTGGAGATCTTTGAACATGTTGGTGAAAAAGAGTAATTTCATGCTTCTAACTTATCTAGATATTTCTTCACAAAGCTCCACAATGGTAGTCAGAGGCTCATTTCAGAATATGCTTTCCTTCATCGTTTCCGACACGTAAGTGTCAGGTGGTGAAAGGTCATGGGAGCGAGATGGGTATGAAAAGTTTGTTCCTCGGGAAATCAGGCGTTGCCAAACTTTCTTTGAAGTAAAGCAATATTGGCTACAGCGGGTATGACTGGTTTCACCATCTTGCTGGGAACCAAAAGCCAGATTTCTAGCACGACAAGACCTCTGCAGATCTCTTGCAAAAGGTTGAAGGATGCTCTCTCTGTAACATCTACCTTTATATAACAGTAACAGCATTCCTGTTATCATGTTCTATTCGTTGAAGATTCATCTTTGTATTTCAATACAGAGCCAATATGCCTCTCCCTGATACAGCACACTACTGTTACGCGCTCACTATGTTATGGCTTCTTGACAACTTCGTAGAACATTAAAATCCAAGAAATCGTGTTGTTTGATTGTTGATGAAACAATTTAGATGTACACGACTTTCATCTGGAAACTATACATTTTGTAGAAACCCAGGGTTTTTATAGTCCATTGATAACATTGAGTCACTATTACCTACTATGTCTTGTTCGTACCACTCATTCTTCTCAAAGTCCTTTAACTGTTATTCATTTTCAAAGATGTTCGGAGAAGGCTTTTTTTCGGAGCATACAATGCTTGCTGAATACTAACATGTTTTTCATTCGTAGTGTCCGCTTTTGGACCATATACTCACCCTTTACACTGAGTCAAAACATTACCCGTACGATGGAATTTGTCAACAACATTTATAATTACAGCATTACTTAGTGGTGATTTGAGAAATCGTTCTTGAAGCTCTACAGTATAAACTTTCTCTAGAGTGGTAAGAACCATTATAATGTTAACCAACCCCTAACAAGAATGTAAAACCAAGCAACGTGACTAATCAACAATATATAAGAAAACATAAACATCTATTTTATTCAAAAGATCTACTACATAAATTTTATTCTACACTATGATAATAACTATATTCCTTAGTCTAAATCTGTTGCTTTACAGTTTACACAATGGGCAAAACTGAGTACAAACTTCTACTCCCTCAATATGAATTCTTTCTCAATAAAATGTATACAACTCTCCCAATACATCAACCCACAGAAACTAATTCTAATCCAGAATTTAAATAAAAAAATTGTCCCTCTAACTTTCACAAATTGTGCTCAAATTTCAGCTGTTCTAAAAACGAACTACAATTGTTTTAATTTCAGTGCTGTTTATTTTAGCGCTTACCGTAATTTTATCAAATCGAAAGTATCTTACTATAGTAATCCAACATTTAATGTAGTAAGTTATTTTTCGCTTTGTTAGGTTTATTATGAAACCAACATCACTTCTTATTATAGTAGTAACAAAGCGGGAGCACTGATGAAGGCCAAGAAGGTTCACTCACACACATGCACACCGCACAAGCGCAGGAGATTAGGACAGGCCGTATTTCCGCTCCGTTAAGTCTTCTACTATAGTTGACAAATTAAAATAAAATTTTTTGTATTTGTAATTTTATTTTGACTTGTTTAGTATTTTTAAACTCTCTTTACATCATAACAAGAAAAATGATACCAAACAACGTATAATTTACTGTATATTTACCATTAATGTAGGCCTATATCAAATGACGTTATAAAAACTTAAACTTTATGTAAAGTAATCTTATTATAATGTATTATTCAAATAATATATATACACTTAAATTTTATTTACAAGTATATTTACAAATAATATTCACATAATTTCTAATAAAATACATTACTAAAACCAGACTGTTATAAAATAAATGTTTCAGACTACACCAGAAGTTAAAAGGAAGTGTTACGCTTTTTTTCTAAAGACAAGTGAACAGTATACATTAAAATTAGTCAACAAAAAATAAGATTAAAGTAAGTACTGTATATCAACAATCTCCGATCCCCGAAAACAATAAAAACAATTTTGTTCGTTATAAATTTGTTGGTTTATAAATTAGATTTACAATTTAAATTAATACAATTAAATAACTACAATTAAATGCTAGAGTAAATAGGTATTCATACTATGTTTGGTATCATTTTCATGAAATTTTGAGTAGAATCTATATACATGATTAATTTTAAAATAAAATGAAGAATACAAAAATTAATGTTCGATGGCCGGAAGTACACTAGGTGACTCATAGGGTTGGAAGGAAGGACGTGAGGGTGCGTGCGTACGAGGGGACTTGACCTGGCCTCCATCAAGGCCAAATTATCTGGTATTCCTTTCCTTAAATTACGTACCTTTTTAAAAAAATATATAATAAAATGTATTTTATTACAGGAAAGCATCCTGTTTCTCAACTGAATGAATATTGCTCTCGGCGGAGGTACGGACCTCCACAATTTGAACTCTGTTTTGAAGGAGGGCCAGATCACAAAAAGCATTTCTTAGTGAAGGTAAAGTTCTCATTCCTTTATACTCAAATTTTTATTTTGTGCAATGGTAACAAACACTTGCTATCTACTACAAACAGTAATATCCATTTTCAGAGCTTCGAGCCAGGTTATGGTAATTTGTTGTCCATTGCATTTTGTTAACTTTAGCAAACAATTGAAATAATAAAACATGTTGTCAAGTACTAAGTAGATACAATAACTGTAACTTGTAAAGTTACAAAAATCAAATACAAATTTTAAATAAAAACAATTTTATCAACAAATTTTTAAAATGAAAAACTTACAGTTAAAAAATTATTTAGGGCAAGAATTTGTTTAATTGTTATTGTTTATTTTATTTCACTTAACTGTCACCTAAAATAATTTAATTATTTTTTTTAATATTTTTGTAACCTAAAAATCTAATGTCAACAAAACTAAAAATCACTTAGTGTTAATGTAAACAAACCTGATGATGTAATAAGATGCCGGCCGGTTCACAGCCACCTTGACAATCCTCATACCATATGACGTCAGAGTCACAGATGTCTTATTTGGTAGATTATTCGACTGGCCACTTGCATTTCACACATTGACAACTCTATCCGTCTGCAAAACACAATTCGCTGCCAAATCCATCTATGCTCAACACAATTTTTTTATTGCACAACTTATAGAAATCTTTATATTTATTCTTATTTATAAATTTTGAGTTCAAGTACTTTGGAAGTACTTGGAGTAATAAATTTTTGATATTAATGAAGCTAGACAGAGACAGACACAATGACTGATTTTAAATGTTTAATGTGACATATAAACGGTACCAGAAACTGGCACATACTTTCTCACAAACCATATTTAAAGTATTAAACAGATTCACTGTGACTTCATAATTGTATTAAGTAGGAAAAAGGACTAGAGTATTAGAGTAACTAATAAATATTATTATTATTAAAACTATTCGATCGATTTCGAACAAATTTGCACCAAACATGTCAATTAGGCCTGTACAAATGCACGAAAAAAGGCTTTGAAAAACAACCCCCTTTTTGGCCAAAAATCAGTTATTATTATTAGCTAAATGAGAGTTTTTAGAAAGATACGGTTTTTTGCATATGGTAGGGTACATTGAGGGCTACAAATAAGCCACATTTTATCAAAATCGTTAGAGCCGTTTTTTTATAAAAAAATAATAACTGGTTTTTTGGGGGGTTTTAGGCCAAAAAGGGATTTGTTTTTCATAACCTTTTTTCGTGCTTCTAAGCAGGTCTAATTGGCACAAATTTGTTCAAAATCTATCGAATAGTTTTCTCTCTAGCTTTGTATACATACAGACAGACATTTTGAAAAACTACTTTTTTGGACTCAGGGGATCCCAAAACGGATATTTCCACAAAAATCTCAACATCGATTTTTTTGCGATCACTGTACTTTCTCTATACTATAGTATAGTGAGAAAGTAAAATTGCAATGACCAAATTTTTGCGTGTACAATTACAAAAAAATATATATTCTAACTCAACTATATTTTAATTGTGAAATAAAATCTTATTTCTAAAGCCTGTCTCAAGTTAAGTTGAGGCAACGAGGGTGAGTAATTAGGGTCGGTCTCGCCCGCCATAAAACTGACCCTTATTAATGCCGCATGAGTGAACCAGAAGCATACTCTAGTATAAAATTGCAATTATGTATGTCTTAGGTGAAAATGAAAAAAGGTTATCATCTTTCGTTTCATGATACTTTCCTGATAATTTTGATACCAAAGTTGATTACATTTGGTCAACTTTGAGCTGTACTAGCGTTATAAACTTTCTTAGTTGAATTAACATTACTAATATGGTTTACAACAATAAAGCCACAAAAATGTACTAGAGAAGTTAATATTTAATAATATAATAAATAATCATTATTTGAGAAAAAACTCGATACTGTATAGTTATTTATCATAATATAAACAGTTGTATGTTTGTCCCATGTTAATCGGTTGAATTAGTGTTGTAACTGGGTTTTTTCTTCAATACAACAAATTACAAAATTAATTTTTTATTTATAAATGATAAGGCTGTATTTATATTGCATTAATTAACATATAATAAGAATTATCAAGTTTAGTAATAATTCATTAGGTTTATTCTTAGTGAATTCTATCATCACTCACATTAGTAAACACCTCTAATTCAGGAAACATAATTGACCCAGGTTGTCTAATGATGGTAATTCTAATACGTTATTACTATTTATTATTATGTTGCGTTAGTTAATGCAATATAATTGATACCGCCTTAACAGTTATAAATACAAATTTAATTTTAAATTTCTTGCATTGAAAAGAAAACAGTTAGTATTCTGATAAATAACGGTACTGTATCGAGTTTTTCTCAAATAATGATTATTTATTACATTATTAACTTCTCTAGTACATTTTTGTGGCTTTATTGTTGTAAACCACATTAGTAATGTTAATTCGACTAAGAAAGTTTATAATGCTAGTACAGCTCAAAGTTGGCCAAATGTAATCAAATTTGGTATCAAAATTATCAGGAAAGTATCATGAAACGAAATATGATATCCTTTTTTCATTTTCACTTAAGACATACAGAATTGCAATTTTATACTAGAGTATGCTACTGGTTCACTCAAGCGGCAAACAAGGGTCAGTTTTATGGCGGGCGAGACCGACCCTAATTACTCACCCTCGTTGCCTCAACTTAACTTGAGACGGGCTTTAATTGAATAAATGCAGACAAAAAGAAAGGAAAGAAAAAATAAGATGACATCAATGATTTAGTCAAATGTTCTTTTTTAAATTTGCGTAAGTTTTCTATAGCTGATACATATATAATTTTTACATGACACAGATTTACTGAATTTCATTCGACACACTGTTTATCCTTTTCTATTAATTTAAAACTTCACACTCAAGACCTCTTCTTGTCAATTCACCAACTATGAACGGGGACAGTCGTTTACTCAGAACTTTTCAGTTAGGCCTAGCCTGTGCACACTAGACGTAAATTGTGACTTTAAGCAAAATAACAAAGTAAGTCCTTTTATAAAAACAACACTTTAACAATATCTTGTATTCTACTTGACAATGTAAATGAACAAATATCTCATTTGTTCTTTAAAACCTTTAACATTAACGGTGGCAACTTATCTGGCGACTTATCTTACGACTTACTATTACAGCGATATACACCCTTTCTCCTTCGGGTCCCACTATTGGCTGCCTTACTGCACAATATCATGCGCAATGAGGTGGTTAACTTCCTGTTGTTATTCTAGAAACTTCCATTTGATCATATGTCTTTCTTCCAGAACCTTCTGTCAATTGCACATCTTGTTTGTGTACTTCGCATATTTCAATCTTTGTATATAATAATGTCCTGACTTTAAACACTAGCATTATTTTTAGTATTTATGTCTGCATTTAAAGAAATAAAATGTTTTACAAATATGAGATTTGTTATTTACTGTCTGCTCACAATTTTATTATTTTCAAATGTTTTTCTCTGTTTAAGCTTCGTTTTCATTTTTCAATTTAAAACTTAGTTCTCTTTTTAGGGCAAATTCTCTCATGGAATTGCATACGTTTTAAAGATTGCCTCTTGGATACATTTTTACACGGTTAATATCAAATTTTGTTAAATAAATCAACTGAAAAATTGTAAATTGTAAGAGTCCTTCATCCTTGTCTAACCCACAACTAATAATTATGTCTTTTTTAAACTAAGTTGCTCTTAATGTATATGAAACAAAAATACAGCATAGAAAAATTGTATGCTTAGAAAAATGAATTCATAAACTAGATTTGATCCTGCACATCTTTGATGGCTATCAATTCTAAGTTGTTGAGATTCAAGCATATCAAGGAATCCATTTATTCTCACTTTCTCACAATTTGAAATACAAACAGTAATATAATATGTGCAGTGAATATATCCAAAAATTTTAGTTTAAATGAACCTTAAACAAGCTACTAAACTTTAATTTATTCTTTATCTTTTTGAGCCTTTCTGAAGAGTATTAAGTATAA
Source organism: Philaenus spumarius (assembly GCA_018207615.1). NCBI lineage: Eukaryota > Metazoa > Arthropoda > Insecta > Hemiptera > Aphrophoridae > Philaenus > Philaenus spumarius. The sequence goes on from JAGFPH010000099.1 coordinate 448,547, forward strand.
AATTGAAATACCAAATCATAGATATTGGTATATAGGTAGTTAAAATGATTGATTTTAAATTTTAAACAGTAGGCTAATTATTTTATTTTTGGTTTCAGGTAAAAGTAAATAATATTGAATACAAACCAGCTTTGGGAAGTCCAAATAAGAAACAAGCCCGAGCTGAAGCTGCTTTAGTGTGTTTAAAATCCCTCGGAGTGTTGCCAACTTAATCAAAGATATATTATCCCTTATGTTGTATGTTTAATTCCTATAAAATGTTAAGTCCAATCTAGAGTGATCTCATCTGGTGCTGCATTTAGTGGTTTTAGGTATTAAAGAATAATTACCACAAAATAATATAAATTAATTCAGTTTGTGCCACTAATATATTCTAATCATATTTGTTTAAAGTTCAAGTTTCTTTCATGTATTTTTGCAAAGAGTAAAAATGTTACTTATTTTATTATACTTGTTGGTACATAATCTTTCAATGGTTGTTAGCATTTTTATTCTTTTGTTTATTCATTTGATAAAGTCAGATTTTTTTTTAATTTATATTAAATTCTTTAATGACCATTTAGCACTATAGTATGTCCAATACATTATTATAAGATGTTATTGCATGACATAATACATATTGCAGAATTTTTTTAGTTGACTAATTTGTAATTTTATCAATGTATTTGTAATGTAATTTGTAAATAATAAATGTATTATATCATGTGTTTATTTTATTATTATCACAGATTGTAAATTATAGCCCACACAACATAATTTATCTAAAAAAATATTAGTTTCTTGCCTCTTCTCCTGTTTTTATTTTCTTCAATAATTTAAATCTAAATACTATATTTATTTCTAAATAATTTCATGTAAAGTAGTAAGCATGTATAATGTGAATAAAATCTTTAAGAATACATTTGAATAACTTTAATGAAGTTTGGTACTGTTCAATGACATTATTATACAGGGTGCAATTAAGTCTGTACAATACACACCCTCTTCTTCTTACTTATAACCTCAATAAACCACCAGTTGTCGCGTCAAATTACAATATACTACCTCTAGGTCTGGTTCTATAACCTGACTTAATTAGATAAATGAATGAATGGAGGACACAAATTTACAAATATCAAAGATTATTTAATGTTAATTAAAATGATTAAATTAAAATACAATTCAAATTCACACAGGCTAGCTCAAATAAATTATCTCTTGTCTATTTTGGATATGATTGTCTCTTAATTGCACAATAGCTTATCTGGGGGGGGGAGGGGGGGTGTCAGTGCCGACTTTTCTCAATTAATATTGAACAAACGTAGATTATTATATTATACAAGATTAATTAATTTAAAAAATTTGGAATTAAAGTATAGTAAGTGTAAGTAGTACAAATTGGAAATTGTGAGTGTTGGTGTTTATGTGTGTAGAATAATTGGGAAGCACATAATATTTAATGAAAAGTTCAACATGTATCTATCAGTTCGTATTCACAGTCTATGGTGATTGTATAAATATTTAAGGTAAAGTTCTTCAAATTTGGTGGTTAAAAGAAAAATATTTTGGAAATAGTATCACCAATGAAATGATTATTAGCTTGGATTAATCTCACCCAGTTTTAATGTTCTCTTCTGGTGATGTGGACAGATAATTGTTATAGATTTATGATATCGCATTTCACTATACCGAAAGTTAATAAGGCTAACGTTGAACAATATCTGTAACTTGTAGTATCAGCGTTAGTCTTCTGATGTTGTAGAGATGAACTGGTAACAGGTCTGCCTTCTTGGAGGTCTCAGCAACAATTAATCTCTTAAAATCACTCTGGGTTTGGTTAAGGCTTTCAGGAACTGGTATTTGGTGCCTTATGAATTTTACATCTTCTGGGGCATTTTGTATTAAATTATGTGTTTTTGAATATTGGGTGTTGTTTTTGTGTAATTTTAATTAATTTATGAAATAATTTGGTTTTATAATTACAAAAGTGATAAAAGGAATGAGAAATTTGATTAAATAAATATATTAAAGAAAAATACCTAAATAGCTCCTTGTACAATATTTTTTTATGATCTAACAACTATGACTAAAAAGATACATTTAGCATTATCAAAATTGGTTACAAGAATTCATAGTCCAATCACAGTGGGAGGAGTCTAGCAAACATGGGGGGCTTGTTTTTAAGCGTATATTTGTCCTTCATATTGACTTTGTCTAATTTCATCGTCTCAACGGTACTTCTTTTGAATTTTTGTCAAAAACATTTTATATGTAAAATTTTCCGTCCTATACGACGATCGTGTTCATTTTTAATTTTAAACTTAGTTTCTTTGCAATCAAACTTTTTATTTCTTATTTGTCCTAGCGTTTTACAGACTGGCCTATTATTTTCTGTTGGATTTGAAATGTGAATTTTGGTTGATCGTTTTGTTATTTGTGTGGTATTAAAATTTTGATGGATTAGTTGATTAATTTAAAAATATTTTGATGTAGGAAAGATATAGATACAAGGCCGGGAAGTAATTTTAATTGTTAAATATGTTGTCGAAAGTCGGTTATTTGGAGATATTTGCTAATTCGATGTTTGCAATCATGACCAATAGATGTCGTTAGCGTTGATTGTAAATGAATGGTATTCCTTCGAAGGTGTTTCTGTCTCTCTCGCACTCATGCGTGTTTAATTTTAAATGGCGTGATTTCTTATTTGGTCGATTTACTATTATTTGAAATGAATATTTTAAATTGTTACATCTGGGACCGGTTTAATATTTCGTATATAAGGAAAATTTGAAAGTAGATGTGATTGAGGAACCTACTCTATGTAAAAATACTATTTTATTAAGATATCAAAAAATGTATCCGCCATCTTGAATCCGCCATTTTGAATGTAACTTTGTTTTTTTAAATATTAAGGTGGTCATGTGATACATCATTTCGATGTAGAATTTCAAGAAAAAACCAACGGTGAAATTTTTCATCCATATTTTTAACCGATTAAAAATAGCGGCCAAAAAACAACGAAATCGTGTTTTCCAATTTTGCCCCATTTTTCTGTAGTATTTTTGTATTAATATTAATTATTATTCTTTTTGGATTCAGAATTAAATAAGCTTTCAAACGATAAGCCACACAACGATATGTGGTTGAATCACTCAAATGGCTGTATCACTCAAAAAATCAAAATGGCTGTAACTCAAAAATTTTAAATACTCTCAAATATAGTTGGGTGGCATATCGTTTGAAAGCTTATTTAATTCTGAATCCAAAAAGATTAATATTAAAACAAAAATACTACAGCAAAATCGGAGAACACGATTTCATTGTTTTTTTACCGCTATTTTTAATCGGTTAAAAATATGGATGTGCAAATTTCATCGTTGGTTTTTTCTTGAAATTCTACATCGAAAAGATGTATCACATGACCACCTTCCTATTAAAAAAAAGTTACATTCAAAATGGCTGATCCAAGATGGCGGATAAATTTTTTGATATCTTAGTAAAATAATATTTTTATATAGAGTAGGATCCCCAATCACATCTACCTTAAAATTTTCCTTATATACGTAATATTAAACCGGTCCCAGACTTAATTGACACTCTGTACATGATCTAGAAGTGACTAAAAGAACAAAAATACTGAAGGATTTAGAAGTAATTTTAACTATACATGCACAAGGTTACATACAAGATAAGACATAACTGACACAAACAATGCTAATCTAATGGAACACTGGAAATTGTGGAAATGGTCCGTCTTCTTTGTTTACATCTGTCGTTCTTGGAATTGTAGAGTCTTAACAGTTAGTACTTTTAATTATAGAGGTCGTTTCGAATTGTAGAGGACTACTCAGTGACTAGATAGATACTGTGCAGGCCAAGTAAGATCTTGTTTCCTATTGGCTGGCAGCCATGATTAACCTAAATTTTTTTCTTATCTGTTTATGTTCTATTGGTTAAATCTTTTTGCACGAAATAACAGAATACACTTTTTAAGAAGAAATACAATTTTTATTACTTAATTTTAATATAAATATCAAATTGTAAGAATTAAATCGCATGGTTTTTCATTTATAAAAAAAACAAAGTTAATTTCTATTATAATTACAAAGAGATTCAACACTATTCTTTACATTATACTTCTTAGCAAATTGCATTACTTTTAGGATAAACATGACGGCCGCATCCTTATAGACGCACTGTTTCTATCTAGTCACTGTATGGAGGACAGGATTTAAAAAATTATAATTATAGAGATCAGATAAGGTATCTCCAAAACTTTGCATTAAATTCTTATTTATTTTTCTTTAAATAATGGAGATTATCCAAGGAAATGAGAAATAATTTGATTTTTTAATGCTTGTAGCTTTACTGGATTATTAATTATTTACTAACTTTAATTACCTTATGGCGATTCTTACCGAAGATTGGCTGATGTCATGCTCCAAAGCAGCTCTTTTCGTAGATAAGTGGGGATTTTCAACAAAGGACTGCATAACATCTAATGATTTCAAGGTATCAATAGGTATGGTCAAGGTCTCACATTGATATTTCAGGCCGTTTAAATTGTATCAAGGTGTGCCATGACATAAAACTCACTCTGTATATAAAATGCAAAAACAAGATCCAGACAATCTACTTAATAATAAGTTGCTTTTTTATTCTCACACCATCTTCGATATGATTAATAGCACGGAAGCAATTCCAGCGCTGTACAAACTTAAACGATAACCCCCTCCCCAATATTGGAGACCATTATCTGCTGACCGGTCATTACTTCAGTTGACGATCGAACACATTCGAGAACGGTCCCCGATAACGTGCATCGCCCATATGTGTATAAATTTTAAATGTGTTGTAATTTGTGATATTTAAATGTTTGTGAAGTGTATTTATGTACACATTTGAAAATGACTGAATAAAGAGTCGAAACGTGTCATGTGATAAGGAAATACAAACTACATCAAATCAAGGATTGTTCTACAGAATCGCCATAAGGTAATTAAAGTTAGTAAATAATTTGATTTATAGAGGTTTTCGAATTAAAGAGGATCAAATTGGTGAGGTTCGACTATAGTTTTTTTTATGTTTAATTTCTAAGGATATTTAAATAATATTCACCAGAAATTTGTTTATTTAATTTACATTACCTTTATATATAATTGCACTTTTAATGAAAGTCTTTTAACAATAGCATATATTATAAATTTTAAACTTCACCCATCCATTGTCCAGCTCCTTCACGCATTAATGCAATTTGTAGCAATGGCATAACTTGTAAAGAAGACAAGTCTGCTAATACTGCCTGTTGAAAAATAACAATTTTAATTTATTTGTATTAAAATTATGCACAATAATATTTTGTAAACTTAATATTTTCTGAACTCAGCTTGATAAATGTGAAAATTTCTGAAACTTTGGTATGTAAAAAAGGAATTAACAGATTTTCACTCTACTTCAGATGATGCGGCCTGCTTACAATTTGGTGTGCAC
>JAGFPH010000099.1:472015-486419 GCA_018207615.1 Philaenus spumarius
GGTTCTAGAGTCAAATCGGTTCTATTTATTATTCAAGGAATTTAAGAAGAATTTAAGAGTCAAGTATAAGATTTAATTTGAATACTGAAATGATTAAGTATGTTGTGTACAGATAATTAAATACAAGTATTCAGCTAAGTTAAATTACAGACAAAAGTCCATCACTTTCAACGTCTATTATAAAATATTGCCACACTTCGATGTCATTGCTGAAAAGACTAGCCTACTCCGGTTAAGTTTCCACATATCCTCAACTAACTAAACTTAATCAAATTAATATGTTAATTCAGTATAGTGTCGATTATCCGAAAGCGGAAATGTACTGTAAATAAATAAGTACATTACAGTACTGCACGTCGTGCACGTAATTCCGAATTTAAAGGTTTTTACTCGCAAAATCAGCCGAGTTGTAGATTTCAGGGAGTTTGGGCGCTCAACGGAACAGCGGCGGCTGTTGAGTCAGTCGAGCGCTTGGCCTCCCTTTGTAAGTGAGTAGGCCTGCACAATTTAATTACCCGAACAAATCGACGAAATATTTTAATTTAATAAAAAAATGAATAAAATACTGCACTAAAACTGAATAGGCTACTGTAAGTATTTACACACAGCGTTATTAACTTCCGGATATTACAGTACTTTGTTCTAACAAGTTGTTCAGACTTCGGCGGGGCTAAACGGACGCCGTCGAATCAAATTTTCCATGATTGAAGTTCCGATTATTTCTGAACTTATCCGAATTGAACGTTCAGAAACAAAACATATGATATTCCGAGTAACGCAATCATAGTCAGTCGTAAAAAATATTATTACGAATAATTAAAAACTTGTTTTATTTTAAATTGCAACGCATTCTGATATTTCGTTACTGAAACTCTCACGTGTTTTTCATTGGACTAGGTTAATTGTATTTTCTTATGCGGACATTAGATTGTTTTCGGGAGTAGGTTTTTTCGCGGACATACGCTGTTGTATATTAAATTGCGTTTGAATGCCGCGTTTTATAAAATTAGAGCTAATAATATTCGGACGTCGTATTCTTTTGCGGACATACGTCATTTTATTTTTAATAACATTTCACCAATAGTAGTTCATAAAATTGGTACTAATTATATTCGGGCATCGATTTTTTGCGGGCATTTACTGTGGTACTTAAATTATTTTTAACGCCGGCGTTTTTTAAAATTAGAGCTAATAATATTCGGACGTCGTATTCTTTGCGGACATTCGTCATTTTATTTATTTTTTTTTTTCGCTGTTTTTTTTTTTTTTTTTTTTTTTTTTTTTGTAGGTATCGGTATCGGGAATCGAGAATCGATTTTTCAAAGTATCGGTATCGGTATCGAGAATCGAAAAATCTGGTATCGACACATCCCTAGTTGTAACACATCAAGTTTTTGTTAAAGTGAAACACAAACACGTTTACGTTTTTCAGTTGTCATTGTTACACACGTAACTCGTAACCTCAAACTAAAAAACTTCACACTCCGCAGATTATGGGAAAAATCACGAACAAAACAACATTGACATAAACGCACAAACTGACATTCCACATCAACAACCATGGCTAAACTGACAGTTTTTTACCCAAAAGTAAAGCATAGTATCAATGAGTCACTTTTTCAAGTCTGTACAGGCTCGCGAACGGAAACGGACCGTGAGAGCGCAAGTAAACAATAGACAGACGGACAGTCGGACACTAGGTCGGATATCGGGAGGAGTCGGATGTGGGAAGGTCAAATATGGGAGGTTCCACTGTAATTGTAAAATAAAGTTATTGTGTGTAGTAGTAAAGTTATTAAATTAATATTCTTCCTTGCATTTTAAACTTTATCACCAACATTTTTGTTGCATCAATTACCCAGTTAAAAAAAAAACAAGATTCTGTACGCTCTTCTTTTGCCCAAAATATAGCTGTGTATAATGTTACCTTCTAGATTTTTGGAAAGGCGAGAAGTATGATCACAAGATGTTCCTTCTTGCGCCACATATTTTACAAATGTATAGTAGCCTACTCTGACATAATATGTCTGAGTATGTCTATGAAGAGAAAGATATAAGAATTTTTCTCTTTTTAACTTTTATTTGTGTGAACCCCAACAAAAATAAGAAGGAATTTCAATATGTAGAAAGAAATATATTAATTAAATATTCAACATAGTCAACTACTATTGATGATAATCTACCAATAGTTCCTTATTAAATACAACCTAGTTTTTTCTCTGGGTCGATTTCAAAACACTATTTCTGGTTTTCAGGGTCAACGCTAACTTGAACACCTCATCAAACGTGGAGTAACTCAAATTTTGTTTCCATGTTAACTGCATTCCTCTCCATTAAATAAGCGAGCTATAAACCACATTTTAAAACCACTCATGGTAAAAGTTTGAAATTTGGTCAATTAATTTTTAAAAAACCCTTACTTATTTAAATAAATCATTTGTAGAATATAATACAGTAACAATATTATTCTTCTTAAATTTGTTTCACCTGGTAAAGTATGTCTTCAAAAACAAAATACTGGTCATCATTTGATGCCGTCAGTTGAACATCCTGAAACAAAGCCACCTACAATTAGATCTATTCATAAATTATTGCTCTTCAATGATTAAATATTGGTATATCTTACTTATATTTTTTAAAAACATCCTCTAAACTTATTTAGCAGCTATCATCCGCTAAAACTGGGGTAATCTCTGGAACTACTGAACCGATTGAAAAAATAGTTTTACTAATAAAAAGGTACACTATCCCTGAGTAACATAGGCTATTATAATTAATTTTAATAAAAATCTTTTTATGCATTATTTGTAAATTTAGTCGGAAAAAATCCTTAGGTAAGGCCTAGACTGATAAATCAACACATCTATTTACATTTATTACCATAGCAACCAATTGAATAAATTAACAGATAACAGCTGTTTGTTCTAATATTTCCATTAACAGCTAATTTCACACTTTGTATTTCTAACTTTTAGGTTAGGTTTTTATAAAGTGTAGAACTGAGCCTTGCTGGTTCTTTTAACCTTTATTATTTAACTGCTGTTATAATAATTTGTTTTGAACATTTAACATTATTTACCGTCTTAGCTTTGGGGTTTATTATAAAGAAAACATAATATGATTATGTGTATAGAAGGTTCCAACAGGGTTAGCATGCAGAAGTTTCCCCTAGTACTCGTATATAAAAGAAAAGGTAAAATTCAGTGTACGGTAATTATATTCAGGGCCGGATTTAGCATTTTGGCGCCCCTAGGCCCAATAATTTTTTCCGCCCCCCTAGGGTCTGGTTAAAGTTACTTTCCCAAAAACCTTTACTAAAAAATGATATCAGGCCTATATGTTAATTGCTTAGAAACACCACTCCACGATGCAATTTTATCATTGCAAGTTTTTTGAGTAATTTACTTGGTTCTGGGCTTAACAAAATGCCGTCTTAAAACACTTTTAGTAATTTTAAGTAATAAATAGTGAGCTCACGTTTGTGGGACTAAACAAAACGATCAAACCTGCAGAGCATTCCCAACAATTAAGTTATTTGTTCCAATGAACTTCAAAATCAGAATGATTTTTTTGTAATCAATTCAAAAAATATGATAAGTTATGGCTATTTATTTTTATTTCTATATATTTTTAAATATTTTTTCTCTCGGCTGTGCGCCCCTGGGAGCTTGCGCCCATAGGCCTGGACCTACCGGGCCTATTGGGAAATCCGGCCCTGATTATATTAAACCTAGGGACATGTATTTACATTTATTACCATAGCAACCAATTAAAAAAAGTAACCGATAAAGCAGCTGTTTGCTTCAACATTTCCATTAACAGCTGATTTCAAACTTTAAAGCAATTATTTAAATTTCTAACTTTTTGGTTAGGTCTTGCTGGTTCTTTTAACCTTTATTATAACTGCTGTTATAAAACATACGAAATAATTTGATTTGAACATTTAACATTATTTATCACCTTAGCTTTGGGGTTATTATTAATAACATTATAAAGAGGTAAAATTTGTTAGTAGGCTATGTAGGAGGTAATCTCTGGACCTACTGAACTGAATGAAAAAAATAGTTTTACTAATAAAAAGCTACACTATCCTTGAGTAACATATGCTAGAATTAATTTTGATTTAAGGGTTAAAACAACCCCTAAAACAATAAATATTAATTGTTATGCTTTCCTTATTAAAGCTAGAGAGCTGAAATTTTGTACATTTATTTCTTACAAGATACATAGAAAAAGTAAACTAGATTTGCATTTTGTCACATGCTGCTAAGGTGAAAATTTAGTACAAATGTTGATTGTTATACTTTCCTTAAAGCTAGAGAATGAACCCTTAATAAATTAAGGAATATAAAAATAAGAAACCACTATGTTACATCCTAATTAAAATAAATAAGACATATAGAATTTAATAATAGGGTCTATTTATTTAAAATAACCTGTTTGCATTTGCTTCAACGCGTCCCTGCGGGTGTTGGCGAGCGAAGCGAGCAGGGGGTGGAGCGCTCTAGTTTTAATATAAAAATAAACAAGATGACCACTTAACTACCATGGGAAGTGTCCATCTCTAAGGCATTTATGCAATTCATTACAATATTGGCTCTTTAATTGGCACAATTAATTGCCTCCTAAATTCCATCTTCCTAGACTTTGAATTTTTGGCACAACATTCAGTCTTAACTAATAATATTATACATAGAAAATAAAATTTATTTGTCTGAAATTTTACACAAACGTGCTAGACAGTTTTTGTTCTTGAGTTTTGGTTTTAAAATAATCCATGAATGAATTAAGTGTTAAAATATCATATTTAAATGCAACTTACTTTAATTATAAGCTTGTCTATCATCAAATCGTACTGTAAGACTAGCTGCTTTAACTCGGCAAAATGTTCCTTGTGCTGAAAATATAAAATTCACCTTACAATGAAAGGTCTATATTATATCATTTTGCAATCAAAATAATTGTATTAATTCTCTTTAAATTTAATTTAATCCAAACAAGGTGAAACAACCATCAAGTCAAAACATTTATTTGTTGTAGTTCAATACTTTCTAACCGTATGTTTAAAAAATTTTGTAATTAATTCTTGTGTTATTTGTAATAAGAGTTTCCTACATGAATTATTATTATATTTTCCCCAATTGATTTGGAACTGGAACCCAAAAATGTAATTAGCTGTATGGAGTAATATATCCCATTATAAACAAACTGTAAGGTATTTCTAAAAGTTTGCAAAAAATAATTTAAGAATGGTAAAATTATTAATGTAAATTTAGGAAATGTTATAAGTATAAACTACTATTAACTTAAATTAACTAATTTTCTAACAACCTGTTTTACAAACTGATGTATTGCAAAAAGTGTTTCGGGTAACTAACCAAATATTTACACCGTATTATTGATATATTTCCTTTTAAACAAAACCATTTTTAGGGGCCATCCCTAAATTACGTAACACTAAAATGAGTCACTTTTTAACACCCCCCCCCCCCTTCCCTCTGTAACGGTAGCACAACCCCTCCCCCGCTAATACGTACCATAGTCACGACCCCTCCCTTCTTTATCAAGATAACGATTTTGAGTTATGCATTTGTATACAAATAAAGAAGTACAATAAATATTATCGTATCAATTTAATAAATTATAAAAGGAATTTTGTTAAATAAATCAAGACAGAAATTAGAAACAATTATTTTAATATGTGCATACTTTTCAGAAAACTGAAATTATAAAATCAAATCTAGTCTAGGTTACCCATCTTCCCACGGAGTAGTCATGTGCGCCGCGACATTCATCACTGATGTGGGCTGCTCCTTAGTTTTCCGTACAGGCAAAAGCCACCTGATCGGTGCGCAGAAGGTTAAAACGGAGAGTTATTTAACGCTACTACATACCCTCCCCCTCCCCACCGTAACAATGAGTAATAGTAGGTGTAAACCCTCCCCTAGGCGTTACATAATTTAGGGATTGCCCCTTAAAGGGAGTGGGTATTCGTTATCTTTAAAATTTTACAAAGTTCAATTATTATTCTTACAGAAGGTTTAACATCTGAACCCAAAACCTGCGACCACAATCTTCCACGTAGACTTCGTGGAGCCCCTTTCTTCAAAAACTCTTGAGCAACTGGTGCATGGTTACTTGCTAAAACTAACAATAATATTTTAATATTGTTTTAAATCATCACAGAAAAAATCAAATTATTTTTTTAAAATTGAATTTATTGTAATTGCATTGTAATTATTAATTTTATCTTTATTATTATTTAAAGATTTTCACAAAAATTCACATTTAATAATGCATGCTCTTTTTTTTAACTTTAGATGTTCACAGATCCATTAATGTTTTTTTTTATATTTCATTATTATATTGTAAAATTTCCAAAATTTAATAAACGATTTTAAATAGTAAACTAAACAATTTTTTTAATCAAAGGCTAAATGTGGATGGTATAGGTTAAAAATTTATTCCAAACATATACTAGTAGTTCTGTGAACAGTAGACCTCGCTGGTTGAAATAACAAATGTGGTTTTGAGCTTAGGTTAAAAATAGTGTGCCAGTAAGCACAAGGTTTAGCCAGTGAAACATTATTTTGCAATTCCCGCGATTCCGGGATTTCTAGTTCTCGGTTTTTTCTTTTCTTGAGCTTTAACTGCTAAAGATTTTCTTTTAGAGGCATTGTGTTTTATTTAGGTAAATAATGCGTAAGATAGCTAGCTAAACATATTGCATTATAGAGGGACAACATAGAATTAAATATTTACATACTTAAATAACTAATACTTAACAATGTATTTACAGTTCCATATCATATTCCAATATTAGAAATAATGAAAACAAACGATGTTAAAACGTCGTGTAGTGATCTCAACCCATGTACCAACACTTCCTACGGTGTCCTACGGTAACTTTTTATTTGTAATTTATCACCGCGAGGTTTCATTTGTTTCATCTCATTTTGTAATTCAAGTAAAGCTAAGTCAAATACTTTAATGAACATATAAACTGGCGTTTTCAAAATAAGAAATTTGAAATTGATAAATATTTTTATACAATTCTATTTAGAACTAAATTACAAAACGTTTTTACATTTATGAAAAAAGTTACAATAATTTTTACTACTTTTTATGTAGGCCTAAAGTTGAACTTTTTCCTTTCATTACTGTACATACTTATTTCTTGAGCTAATAACTTTGTTAATTTTACTTCAATCATTTTTTTACTGGCATATATGAATTCTTTGAACCTTTATATACAAACAAGCTATGCAACACTTTTGAATAGGTTTAGAATAAACGTATAAAAACATGGTCGAAAAACAAAAACTTGGACGATTTTTAACAAATTTGAAATTTACTGCCATTTTGTGACCTTACAGTTAGAGATACGGAAAAAAATCAAGAATACAATTTTGTTGAAAGTCAAATTTGCTACTGGCAAAATGTTATTAGTTTTTAAATTCGACTTACGGTTAAGCCACAAACTGGCATTGGAAAAAAGCTTACACTGAGAGAAACGGTCCGACTGCCATTTTTATTTTATTTAAGGGGTTAAAAATGAAAAATAGAAAAAACCGTATATATACATGGCTCGGCCTAGGAATAAGGAACATTCATGCAAAAAATCATCAAAATCGGTCAAGGCGTTTGGCCGTAATCGTGAGACAGACACACAGATGAAATGCCGAACGGTTAAAACGGAGACCTCGCTTTGCTCAGTCAACTAAATATAAACTACATTAAAAAGGTTAAAATTGTAAAATCGATTTTAATCTTGCTAACAAAGTTAACAATGATTACCTTTTTCACCAAGAGCGGTTCTTTCTGCTTCCAATGTCGGATAATGTGAAGCTGAAGGCATGTTTGGATTAACCCCTAACAAAGGTTCACCTCGTGCCAATTGTACGTACAAAGTTCTCTAAGCAAATAAAATGTTAATATTGTTAAGGTATTAGCAGAAAATATATAATACACGGACTATTCAGAAATTAACTTCCATTTAGTCAGAGTAAATTAATGTAAAAACAGTTCAATTTTTGTAGTAGGGTATATACAAACGTACTTTATAATAATTAATATTATTTTGAAACACAGTCACCATTATTAACATTGGAACTCTGCCTCCAAAAAACTTCAGAAATTGACTCCATAACTCTTTATTTGATTGAAAATGTTGACTAGCAAGTCAAGGCTTCATTTTTGTGAAGAGATGGAAGTCATGGTTTTGGTGTTAAGTCAGGTCTGTATGGCGGAACAAAAATTCCGAATAAAACGATTCAAACACAGCACTTGTGCAGGCTGTAGAATGAGACAAATTCAAGAATCCAATTTATGAGCATTCCCTTAGTTTATTTGTACTACTTCCTTCTTCCATCATAGTTACTTCTTCTAAAAAATTCTCTTGCAGTCCCAAAATGGTGTACCCATCATTTCCACTTAGAAAGCGATTGCTTGAATTTTCTGTGTTTGTCTAGGATGAGAATCTATTCATTGCTTTGATTATTTCTTGAATTCAACTTTTACATATCTGGTCCATTTCTCATTCCCAGTTACAATTTTGTCCAAGAATCCATTACTACATTCACAAATATTTTGTGCAACTTTTTAAGCAATTTAATCAAATTTAGCCCTTTTTGTTACTCATCGTGCACATTTAAATGCCCAACCCAAAATTTCCCAACAATCTCTCAACCGTGGACCGCACTGCAAGTGCGTAGTTGAAAGGTTGGATGGTGGTGGGTAGTGGTAGGAGGGTAGAGGGTAGATATTGTGGATATATATATCGGCCGCACTGTGGGATGTATTTCATTCCATTCACGGAACACGGACGGCCAATCTGTTACTAGTTTCAGAGTATAAAATGTCACTCTCCAGAAAATTACTTTTAAGTGAATGTAGTCCTTATGTACGGAATTAAATCATGTCTAATGTAAGATCTATGTGGGTGCAAGAGTATTATACTGATAGAGAGTGTGATGGTAAATTTTTGCGTGTTTATAAAAAAATAAGAAGTTGTCCTGATCAGTTTTATAAGTATGCAAGGATGAGTAAGTTGTTTCTACGAATAAGTTGACCAACAATATTTCGTCATGGATGACAAAACACAGCAGTAATAATAACATTTCAAATAATAAAATAATTATAGTCACCATCAACTCCCAATTCAATTGGCTACTTGTGCCCATAAGCTATTAAGTATTTTCAAATTTTTTTTAATTTGTCTGTTTTATCCCAGATAGCTTTGCATTTAAAAATTGCTGCTGTAAGTAGTTCTTCCATTATTTAAGTTGACAACACAAGGATAACACAAAAACACACAGTTGATAACTCAAAACACAAGGAAACTTGATATAAAAGGAAACACCAGCGTCACGTCCTTGGTGGGTGGATGGAATTAACCAACTGGACTGTTCACCTAGTTACATGCCAGGCGACATGCTAGATCCATCCATCCGATGGAGCGGGCAATGCGGCTGACTACATTCCAAAGCACGCTGCAAATATTTGCCTGGTGGATCACTTGGAAGGTAGCTACCATCTACCCGCTAGGTAACCGTCCCGCAGGGTGCCAAAGTAGTCACTCACAACATTATTATTATAAATTTAGCAAAAACGGCAATTAATATCACCATTTTTGTTTTTTCTTTTATTTATATTGAAGATTTTAAGCTAACAGAACTGAACTGAGCTAAAAAACTCGCCCCGGGAAACATGTCTCGCATTCTGAGAAGTGTAATTGCATGGATCTGACCTTGAATTAGAGGTCAAAACTAGTAATCCAATAACTAAAAAAAGAACTGAAAAGACTGTAAAGATACGTAACCTAGATTATTATTGAATATCACCAGCATTCTGTGTTATTTATATGATTATGAAATCGAATTACCTCAAAACTGGAGGTAATTTTATTGTAATAGAAGTATTTATTTAAATTCGCTTACAATTAATTAAAAAATGGATTAAAAAGTAGTATGTAAAATTGAAAATTGTTAATAGTTTATGGCAAAAAATAAACAATTTGTATTACTACGACAACCAGTTTGAATTTACCAGGTTATCAGAAGTTAATTTTTGAACCCTGGTTATATTGATATTTAAAAACATAAATGCTCAAATAAAACTGTTAAGTTAAGTATATATTATTCAATTTGATAACAAAACATTTTAAATAATATAACTTAATATTTGTACTAAACATTTAAACCATGAAATCGTGTTATTTAATGCAATTTTAACATAATTTTCATAAAGCCATGCTCTCTACTAATTTAAAAAAAGTTAAAGTAGATAAATTAAATTCGTAAACAATTAATTTAATTCTTATTAAAAATACTTACCAGTTCAGGAAGTGACTTAACTTTTAATGCTATTTGAGTAAAATCCCATGCACCTTCACCACTGCAAATATATACAAATGTAATTAATAAATAATTTCAAATATTTGTATATATTTACCATAAACCACCTGTTTGGTCATTTAAAATAATAAATTTTTATAAATAAGTCATCTGCAATACACAGAATCTTCTTACAAACAGACATATCTGTAATTAAACTACTACAAGAATTTAGTTTTTATTGGGGAAACTGAAAAATATGTTATTTCATGCCATTATTAAAGTCGAAAATTGAATGAAATAACATGGACAAAAGTTGTAAATATAGTTATTACCAATATTAATGTACAAATGATAGTACTATACAATGGATCGAATTGGAGTATTAAGTAGAAATATTAAAGAACTGAATTATCATATTGTTATATCATCCTTTTTTCAGGTAATTGAGTCCTATACAAAACATTTACATTTTATTCTGTTTGTTCAAATAATTAAGTTTTTGCGTGTTTTCTTTCTGCCAGTTTAAACTAGCACTGTAGTGAATATGGAGGAGTAGTGTAACACACAAAACCCGCAATTAGTTTTGAATTTGTACATCTTGTGATGGTGGAAAACCTACAGGAAGCTAAATTTATATTTTAAATCTGAGTAAAAAGTAACAATAATATGAAATTGACTCACTCTATGGGCCTGTAATTAGGACTTCTTATCCAAAGTAGAACTTCTAGGAAATCTTTCGGTGCATAAACTGGTCTATATGGTGTTAAATCTGAAAATAAGTACAAGTATGTCATAGTAAATGCCTAATATTTTACTTTAAGTAAAGCGAATGCGCAAATAACAAAATTTTGTATGTCCCTTATATATTTTGTTGTGTTTTTTTGGATGATGATTGATTATATTCTTCAATCACTTGGATAAGATATGTATGGTATGTATAATAGTGTTATTCCTATCAGGTTGTACATTTAGTAAATTACCTAATATTTAGATTATATGTTGTAAAACCAAATGTTCTAACTTATTTCATAATCTGCATAAAAAAACAATGAATCATAACAGTTTTTTGGATAAGCCCCTAATTACAGGCCTTTAGAATGAGTCAATTTCATTGTATTGTTATTTTTTACTCAGGATCAGAACATTTAAATTTAGCTTACTGTACTGCCGTTCAATCTTCTAACACAAGATGTGCAGTTTCAAGTCGATATTATAAAAATTCATCCCTAAAAGATAAAAATAAATGGACTTCTGATTAGTAACAATTCTAGTAACACAAGATTCAATTTTATTTTTCTCAAATCCAAATTTTGGACGGTTAATTGCAAATAATCTTTTTAATTGGTGTTATTTTTATTTTGTTAATGATTTTAAGAATTTAATTTAATGTATTTCATTAGCAACTAAATAAAAGCTCTGGGTATGACATATTTTGATTGCCTTGTTTCAATGTTGATTTACAAAATATATTCTCTAACTGTAACTTTTAGATTCTGTTATTTTTACACAAACATGTGAATCCACTCCAATACTTTACTGTATATAAAAAACCAATAAGTATTACCTTACCAATATCATAAGTGCTTAGCTCATTCCACTTTTCGTCTATCTCATCTCTGTCCGAAGCTAACCTATATCTAGATAATGAAACTCCAATTTCAGTGCACATGGAATTTAGAGACTTGTGAATTCGTTTTTCCCACTGCATCTACAAACAAAATTTGCAAAATCAAAAATAAAGGTTGCTTTAGGTATGCTACTTTATGTTAAAGTAAGCAATCTCTCATAAACAACAATCAAAATTAAGACTTAAGTTAAGATCAAGTACTTTTTATTACCTCACTGTTCTAAAACATGCCAATGCGATTTAAGGTAAAGCTTATTATGTTCGTACTAGACATTGAATAAAACTTTTATTTGTTCAAAATTAAGATCCTTAATATATATAATTTGATAATAGTATACATAATTTACCTGCGCTTTCCTCAAGTATGCAAGAGGTTCTTTTGTTGAATAACAGTTTAAATGCTCTTGATTGTTGTGAGAACGAACCCAATGAAAAACTGTGTTGCGCAGTTCTGTCTCCATTCCAGACTCCTTCATACCTTCTAAAAGTGTTGCTTTAAAGTCATCGGCTTTCACACATGGCGATGACACTAATTTCTGAAAAAAAACCCATATGTTTACTTTAGAAGTTACATTAGCTATATAATATGATTACTCCTTGCTTTCCTTTGTCAGCAACAAGAAAGTGTAAGTTCAATTATACATTCTTAAAAAGCATAGAAGTAGACATGAATGATGCTTTTGAATTAGTACATAGCAAGATTGATGAACAGAGTGATAAATTGAGTAAGTGTATGGCGGCCATGGATTAGTCGAAAGAGGAAAATTAAGAACGACAGAGGATAATATACTGTGAATATGGCCAATATTCATGGTGTGTCTGAAGTAGCTGAAAAGAACGTCTATGAGTTTGTCCAAAAAGTCGGGATTGCTCTAGACATAGAATTTTGAATGCAGATGATTGATGTTTGCCATCGGTTGAGGAGGATAGATGGAGCTGAAAGACCTGTGGGAATTATAGTCAAGTTCGTCAGGAGAGAATATAAGGAGACTATGTTGAAGAATAGAAGAACAACTTATCTGAAATTTGAATAAATGAGTTTGAAGTTAGGAGATTGTGGTGAAAATTCATAATACTGTTTGTTTATGTTTATAATATGTTTAGTTCTTATGTTATCAATGTTATCATATATTCAATTCTTAATAACAATTCAATGTTTATTTTCATGCTAACAGTTATGTCTAGTTTTAAGATGAACTAGTGGACCGGGCAATGCTTCGCTATTGCTTGATTTACCTAACCTAAAATTATATTCATTTTTTGATCCAAATCAGTTGTTGATCAAAATCAGCTGTTGATCAAAATCAGCTGTTTTAAGCTTTTCATACGAACAGCTGTTTTTTGTGCTCCTGATAAAATCAAAAGAAATCTTTCTTCTTCTTCCTTAAGATTGACCTTCCATAAGATTAACATGGCAACTTTGAGGGCCACTGGGGCGAAGCCCTTAACATACATTGATCTCATTTTAAGGGAAGCACAACTTCAGAGTGAGCTCTGTAAAATGACACCAAAAACATCAAAATCGGTTAAAAATCAATTTCTAGGATCAATCAAAATCTAGGAGGAGTTCTACTCACAAAATAACCCCTAGCAAATTAATTATGTATAGATAGATAGATTAAACCTAGATTCATTTTGTAAAGGTTTTCTCTTTTATGAAAATTTATTCATCTTTAAAAAAACTTTAGTTTTTTTGTTATTTTACATAATTAAATTTTATATAATTTTTTGCTGAAATGGAAAGTTATTTGTAACCAACACGATTTGATACAGAACGTAATTCTGAAACCCAACTCAGCTATGGAAGCATTGGCGAAAAACCTTTGAGAGCTTTCTTGCAAAGATAACTAAAAAATAAGAGCTAACATCAGAAGACAAATTAAATCTTTTAAATAACCATGTATCACAGCAAATTTTTTATCATTATTCTGAGTGTAATTCATTCAAGGATGCTATAAAAACCCTCAATGACATATACATTAAACCAACTAGTGAGATATTTTCAAGATACCAACTGGCCTCTCGTAAACAACAATCTAGTCAGTAAATCAGTACTTACTTGCTCTAAAAGTACTAAGTAAAGAATGTCAATTTGCTGCTGTTACAGCAGAAGAGCACAAAAAGAACTTCGTCAGGGATGCATTCATCAACGAGCTAGTCTCTCCAGTCATTAGACAACGCCTGCTTGAGAACAATTCATTAACATTGGAAGAAGCCTCTAAACAAGCCAGAGCTTTAGAAGCAGCTCAAAATAAAGCAGCTTGTTACACTCATTGCCAATATGTATATTAAATGCCACTACTTCAAACACTACTGTCCTTGAAAAACAAGCAAAAGGTAAACAAGATGAAGAACTCCAACTAACTGTTTCTACATCATCAAAATGCTATTTCTGCGGTGGACCAAGACATCCAAGGTATAAAAGTGCCCAGCTAAGGAT
>JAGFPH010000099.1:486519-502579 GCA_018207615.1 Philaenus spumarius
TTAACCCTTAAATCAAAATTAATTCTAGCATATGTTACTCAAGGATATAGTGTAGCTTTTTATTAGTAAAACTATTTTTTCAGTCAGTTCAGTAGTTCCAGAGATTACCTCCTACATACGTACAGTACTAACAAATTTGACCTCTTTATAATATTATTAATAATAACCCCAAAGCTAAGGTGATAAATAATGTTAAATGTTCAAATCAAATTATTTCGTATGTTTTATAACAGCAGTTTTATAATATAGGTTAAATGAACCAGCAAGACTCAGGTCTACACTTTAATAAGAACCTAACCTAAAAGTTAAAATTTTTAATAATTATTGCTTTAAAGTTTGAAATCAGCTGTTAATAGAAATGTTGGAGCAAACAGCTGCTTTATCAGTTACTTTATTTAATTGGTTGCTATGGTAGTAAATGTAAATACATGTGATGATTCATCAGTCGAGGCCTAACCTAAGATTTTCTTCCGACTAAATTTACAAATATGGAAATAAAAAAGGATTTTATCAAAATGAATTATAGCCTATGTTACTCAGGGATAGTGAAGCTTTTTATTAGTAAAACTATTTTTCAATTGGTTCAGTAGTTCCAGAGATTAACTTACCCCCTACATACAAACAAACAAATTTTACCTCTTTATCTATACTAATATTATAGTATTATTACAATTATTATAGTACAATACAATTATTATTATTAAATGGTTCATTCAATTCCAGAGAATTACTTCAGCTTTTAAAATAATGGTATAAACTACATTTTAATATTTGGAAAAACATATTTAGTAATAAGCAGTATTGTAATACAAAAATATGTAAGTTCAGATATGATTTCTATATTCGGCTTTAAAATATATAACTTACTAATATTTACACATAGAAAGCAAGTCTATCCTACGGTTATGAATTTACACTCACTAAACATATCTAAATAGGCCCAGTTCACTGTATTGAACTAATTATTTGCAAGCTAATGAACTAATTAGCTTTATTTCACTGTTTGCTAGCTAATGAACTAAATTTTTGAAACTAGATTTTCTATCAATTTGGTGCGAATTGATATGTTCTTCCCGTTGAGGTGTGTGGAGGCTCAACGACTGCAATGATGTGTGGAATCGGTACATCGCATAATATCATTTCATTTTGGCCAGTAAAATGAAGGAGATGGTCCTGCCGGATGAAGAAACCTAATTGTTACATCTCCATCAGAAATTGCCGTATGTACAAGCGATGTAGCGATAGGGGTACAAATCTTCTTCTTTCATATTTAAAGTCAACCCTCTTCTTATGTTGTATGTTAGACTTGGCTTTTCATCACAACTGACTTGTCTTGTTTCTAAAGTTCCAAAACTGTCCAAGAGTCTGTAGTTGTGAAAAATCTTGTACCTGGAAGGGAATCCAGATCTTCAAAACGTTTTTCAAGCTTGCAACGAATCAGATCTACTGAATATTTTGAAATGAAGTGGAAGTTAATTTTTGAAATGTTGGATTCACAAAACTGAAAAAAGGTAGTTGCAGTCAGTATTTGATCTTGAAGAGACCTTTGAAGACTTGCTTTTCGTGCCAACCCTTTAACAGTTCCTGCAATACCGTCACATTCTGTTTTGCCATGGCTTGTAGTGAAGAAGGACCATTGGCCTTTAATTTTGAAGTTTGTTCATGCAGCGAAAGGCTCATAAAGTTGTACTTATTTTTGTATTGTCCTGCACAACCGTCACAGTAATAGTGAACATCTGTGATGTTAGGAAAATTTTCTTTGAGAAATTGTATCAGGGTTTCTTGAATCTTATAAACCATACAAACATCATGATTTAAGTCCTCGCAAATGACACAATGGGATGAGACTATTTTTCCTGGTCAACACACATGAACAGTATTGGAGTCTGAGGTCCAGTAGTAACCCAGGAGTAATTTTCACTGAAGTCCATTGATATGACAGCCACATTTGACACACAGGCTTTTATTTGAGGCTTTTAAAATACCTTGACTGGCTCTTGGCAGAGTGAGAATGAGGATTTAATTTTTATATTTTTGTTGTCAGTTCATCAACAAATTCATCAGTAGTTGATGTTAGTGTTATCATCTGCGTCCTATCTGTAGCAATCTACTGCTTGTAATTGATTCTATCTTC
The DNA here is from genome assembly GCA_018207615.1 of Philaenus spumarius. Taxonomy (NCBI): domain Eukaryota; kingdom Metazoa; phylum Arthropoda; class Insecta; order Hemiptera; family Aphrophoridae; genus Philaenus; species Philaenus spumarius. The sequence goes on from JAGFPH010000099.1 coordinate 488,654, forward strand.
TTCTTCATAGTTTTCAAACTTTGTTTGTAAGAATGTGGTTAGATTGTCTTTTGATGGACATTTTTCACATCGCCTAAACATGCAATTTTGTATTGGATTTTCACATAAAAGCAGATTTTGTAGATCTTTGTAACTCTCTTCTAGTTGTGCTGCATGTAACATGTATACAGACAGAATCAGTTCCACTAATACCAGACAGAACACACCATTTGGGACGAAGAGTACACAACTTAGAGAACCCTATTTTTATTTCAGGATATTCCCATTTGAAGTTTGCAAACATTTCATTGAGATTACTTAAAATTAATCTTTTCTTCTCATATTTTGTTTTCTCTAAGCTTACTACATCTTTCATTCCTGGCAAAACTCTTGACTGCTCATCACTATGATAGAAATTTACAACTAACTCCTCAACCTCGGGACTGCGTTTCTTTCCTTTCCTTGGTTCAAGTTCAGCCAGAAATCCTTTTTCTTTTTACATTTTTTGTGCTTGTCTAGCAGATTAACTGAACACTTCAAAAGTATCTTTGATTTTTTTCCTTGGCCAATTCAGTGATGCTGGAATCGTCAGTAGTTATATTTTCTTTTTTGACGAAATTTTAGTCACTTTAATTTTTATGTTCTCAACAAGTAAGTCCATTTCTGCTACTTTTTGTTGAGTTGTTTTTTCTAATTTAAGTACTTTTGATTGCACTTCAACATTTAAAACTGTTTCAATTTTAATTTTTACATTTTGATGTAGTTTTTCTAATTTATTTTGTTCATAACCAATTTTGGAGTTTTCATTCAGCGCATGTAATTTCAAAGGTGAACCCCCAACATCCGTCAAAGAAGCATTTAAAAAATCAATAGCCTCTTCTTTTTGTAACTGAGTTTTAGTTTCTGTCGACAGAGCAAAATCGTCTTCTACTGATTTTTCTTCACAGTTACTTGGAGTTGAGAATATAGTTTTATAGCAATTAGTACATAACTTTTCCCCTGGTTTCACTTTAGACTTTTTTTCACGCTGCTGAAAACTTACTACTCTTAAACTATTTTTAATGGGTTTGTTATGCTTTTTATGAAGATCATAACACACCTTTTGGAGGAATTCATACTTTGTCAAAAATAAACTCTTATGATGAAAACAAATATTAATTATTTCCTTACTATCCTATTCACTTCTTATCTTAATCAAGTAAAGCTCTTCTTCAGACAAATCACTAACATTTTCCAACCCTTTTTTTGTGACATAAGTTATTTTGTGGCATTCTGTCAGTTTTAATAACCCTACACTACACTGTCTTATCGTCCATTTTAAATAAAAATTAAAAGCAAGTTAAATTTATCTTCTTGAAATTTGCATTATGAATTAGCTTTTAGCATTAAGTTGAAATAATTTTACAAAATAATTTAACTAAAAATGTAAATTAAAAATTAATTATCTTTTTTGTATTTCAATTTTGTTTAAGTTAAATTAACACATTACGAACAAAACACAAATTAATTCACAAACAGTGTAATGAAGTCAAAGAAAACTAAGCACCACTAATGATACTAACTGAAGGAGCACTAGCAACAGACTGGCTCATAACAGTTAGAGTGCTGCCTGGAAAAGCAGCCTGACAAGACATGAAAATCTCCTGTAGCAACTTGCTCTGCACATGAAGTAAACTATCTGCCTGTTTATTTTTAGACTCTAATATAACATTATTAAATATTATGTTTTTTAGAAAAGCTTGTTATTAAAAACATATGTCTTTTCCAAATATTAAAATGTAGTTTATACATTTCTTTTAAAAGTTGTAGCCATTCATTGGAATTCATTGTATTGCTTGTAAATAATATATTGAAACTTGCAATGGACTTAACAAATAAAATAGAAGGAACAAAATACAGTAAAACCTCATTAATCCGGACCCCATTATGACGGACTTCGCTTAATCCGGACAGCCAGTTGACAGCAGGTTATAAAGATTACTTTCAGCTAAACTTGGAATAAGCCATTCTAAACTAATAGAGAAAGAGAGAGAGAGAGAGAGAGAGAGAGGGCAATGGTCTGGTCCCTCATGTTCTAAGTAAATCTTGTTTCCTATATTTTATAAACATGTATTTTTAACCCGCCTTCAGTCAACCTAACTTCAATCCCGCGAACGGTCAACCGTATAGGAGGAATCTAACACTTGATATGTGTTCCTCCCCCTTATAGTCTACTAAAGATGATTACTACCATATTGTTTTTAACTATTCAGAATATATGTTTTTAGATATTTCATTAAGTTTTAGAATAATTTAATTAAAATTTATTTATTTTATTAATACTCCATTGGTCACGTCAATAATAGTTACGTAAGGAGTCGCACACGGTGGATCCCATCGGGTTTAGTAAATAATTAAAAAACATTTCTAAAAAAAAGGTAGTTTATTGGGTAAAATGTTATTTAACATGCATTTTGTTACACAAATCGAGTTTTACAGTGTACTTCAATAAATTTTTTTTACATTTTTTGTTGTTTTATAAGCATTATAAAAAATATTGTTCTTACTAGAATACGAAGACGTACGAATGTTTCCGAAGTTAAACGAATGGGTATCTCTTCTCTAAATTTGTATATAAATGAATATATATTAATAATAAAAGGTTGTATTTATATTCATATTATAACCTCAAAGATTTAAAAGACTTTCTTATTCATTTATATTCATCTTGGCAGTAATAAAGAATATTGTTCTGAACAACAGAAACACAAATATTACTAACGTGAAGGGTCGCGCACGGTGGAAAAGACCAGTTGGTAGAACGATTGGAGTACAGCTGCCAACTGAAGCATCCGGGAAAAGTGCCATTGACATAACTGAGTAGTGAAAGAGTGTGTGTAAAGGTATGGGAGGGGTGGAAAATCTTAAAAGCTCCACTCATTTTTTGTAAGTAAAATACGAAAACCCCGGTCTATTAGACCGTGACGCAACCAATTAAAGGTTAAATAATTTTTTACTAAAAAAAAAGAAAGTGTAGGGAGAGCCAAAATTACCTCCCTCAGATAGTCCTTCAGGCATTGATAAAAGTAGAGGAATGTCAGGTTAACAGCAAAAAAGTTTTCTGTATAACATATTTTTTCGTTTGGGTAAATCTAACAGGTTGACCGATGGCGGGTTAATGCCTTGTTAATGCGGGTTATTCACAGTGTAATACATTTTACTACATGTTTTATGAATTCACGTACATTACTGTACATACAACTAAACTCAAAAATATGTTCGTTTTCCATAAAGGGTGTTTCATTATGTACCTTTCTTCATATTCAGGTTATTTCATTTAATCCGGACGACTTAGAGCCCCAATTAGTCCGGATTAATACGGTTTTACTGTACACAGAATATTTATTTCTGAAAGCTCATTTCATGGAGATAATTTAGGGAATTTTTTTTTCTTGATTAAATTTCAAAATTTTCGCACTTTGTTTGGTTTTTTCACTAAATCGAGGAAAGTACTCATTTTACGGGTAACATCATTGAAAGAGATGTTATAGAGAATGTTATTAGTTTTAATTTAAGTACAGAACGATGTCTGTAGGTCTGATAGTTTCCTCACAATGCTTAAATATCAAAAAATGGAAAAACTTGATATTTTGCAAATTGGCTCTGTTCTCACGATGGTTTGAGTTTAATTAGAAAAGAAAACCCATGTACACCTACAAGAAATATATATTTATTTAGTCTAATAATATTGTATTTACAATATAATTAATTCAAAATTAGTATTTATTGATATATTATCTATATGCATATTTACAAGGGATATTGTTGGGTTGGAACACTTCATTTTGCCCGCTTAGTGTGTAGTTCAAAATTGTCCGATTCAGCTTGAAAAATAGGGAGTGGATTGTCGACATCGTCTTCTCCTCCTACGTCAATCTTAATTACGGTGATGTTTTGGCAAGAGACGCCTGAGCAAAATTTGCAAAGTCCCGAACATTTGAGGCCTGCTTTTAGGCAGATACAGCCACCTCCGCTACAGCCTTTCTTGCACCCGCATGATAGAAATTTCAGAAGGGGGATATCTCTTCGCTCATCATTGTTGTTGGAATGAACCCCTGATTTGCCATCTTCCATCCCCATTGAGTGGCATCTTTTTCCACCCCTTACCACTTCTGAACTTGGTGGTAAGTTCGGTAGGCGTGGAATGTTGCCTACCGAATCTTCCGTTTTAGGCAAATGTAGCGGAGGCGTCTGTTTTTACAAAAGTTTTATAGCGCATGCTTTGGAGGGTATCTTCAGTGTAGTTTCCTCCATACAAAGCTACTAGGCACTTCGCTCCGGCATCTGCGATGGCTTGGTGGGTTGAAGTAGGTTGGAGGAACACTTCAGCTATGGTGATGAGTTGAGGGTATTTCTGCATGGCCCTCTACAGTTTGTACGTCCAATACCAGAAAAGGACAGAGGTGACGTCGCACCCATTGAAAGCGTGGAGAAACAACTTCAATCCTAGGGAGACTTCCAAATCTCCGCGATTGAATGAGGTTGACGAATATTGTAAGGGGCCAGAGTCACTCTGCCACTTTTCTGGAAAAAAGTTCTTCACAACCGATCGATTCCAAACCATTGAGAAGAACAAGGAGGTCCACATCCTCTCCAATGATTAGAACTGACTGAAAATAGGTGCTCTTGTCAAGTGCCACCTAGACGAGGTCGTAGTCATTATCCTTGACTGCCTGCTTCGTCTCAATTCCCTGGTTTTGGAAGGCGGAGCTTTGCTGGGCCAAATTCTCCTGACATTCCTCCCTGTTGATGCGGCATTGATTGTGGCACCTAGTATCAGCTGCAACTAGGTCATTTACAGAAGCAATACGATGTATAATTGCCCATTCAAGCTTGGTCGCTCTGACGCTCAGAGATTCAACTGTGTGGACAACATTCCGTCGAGACTGGCATTTATTTTTTTTTGAGCTTGAGAAATTCCTCAGTGATTTCGTCCCCACAGAGGAAACCAATTTTCTGCCGATTGCAGGATCCTGAAGAGCTTCATTACCACCACGGCAAACTGATGCTACAACATTACTTTCAACCGTGTATCTTTTCCTGCATGCGTCTTAAATGCTGACTTCATTTAACCCCAGTAGAAATCGTTTATTCTGCTGAAGGCCACGTTTCTTATTAACTTGGATTAAAGAATAAATTCCGCATTTTTTCACAAGTATACCTTGCTCGAGTGTATTGCAACAAATAAAACAAAATCCCGGCGGAGCCGACCTTATTTCGTTCGCGTGCAAAGAACAATACAAACTTAACTGACTAAATGAGAATGAGATTGAAAACCCTATTTGTGACTGAAGGGCTGGTGTAGGGAAAGGGAGGGAACACCTGCCGGTCCCGTTATAAGGAAGGAGCACCGAGCTCCCCTTCTATTCGTCCTTATCTTATCACTTCCTTTTCAAAGACGTAGGTCCTTAACCGAGAACTAACTCACACATTTTAGTTACATGGTAAATTACCTATACAAAGATCAAAACACCTAAGTATATTCCTTCACAGCTAAACTTTTTTCTAGATTTGTGATTTTTGATCCCACGGTAAAGAGAAAAGGGGGGCTACAGTTTTTCATTTTTTTTTATTTTTAAGCATTGTGAGGAAACTATCAGACCTACAGACATCGTTCTGTATTTAACTTAAAGCTAATAACATTCACTACAACATCTCGTTCTATGATTTTACCCGTAAAATGAGTATTTTCCCGATTTCGGGGCCGAAAGTTGACCAAATCTTAAAATTGAACTTTTTTGGAAAACATTGTCAATATTTGGAGAGCTGTATCTTTTCTTAGTAGATCTTCTAGCTACAGAGCTGGTTCTGGTCTCAAATTGTAAAAAATTTAGTCTACTTTAATAACATAAATAACATGTTTTATGAAAAAACGCATAGTTTAGTAGATGAAGTGAAAAAACCGAAAAAAGCGTGAAAATTTCACGGTTTTTTGCATGCTACGAAGTTAGCACAGGTCTTTCAAAGCTGCAAACTTGGATATACACTACTGGTAGTGGTACCAACAACATAGTAAAAAATCAGAACTAGCTGTTAGTTTGAGATTTTATCGATTTCTATGCGTTGTGGAGAATGCGGTGACCCTAGGTTTAATATAATTACACTGAATTTTACCTTTTCCTTTATATACGAGTAGTAGAGGAAACTTCTGCATGCTCCGCATGCCAACTCCGTTGGAACCTTCTGTACACATAATCATGTTATGTTTTCTTTATAATAAAGGAGTAGGATTAATAATAACCCCAAAGCTAAGACGGTAAATAATGTTAAATGTTCAAATCAAATTATTTTATAACAGCAGTTATAATAAAGGTTAAAAGAACCAGCAAGGCTCAGGTCTACACTTAATAAAAACCTAACCTAGAAATACAAAATGTGAAATTAGCTGTTAATGGAAATATTAGAACAAGCAGCTGTAATCTGTTAATTTATTCAATTGGTTGCTATGGAAATAAATGTAAATACATGTGTTGATTTACCAGACTAGGCCTTACCTAAGAATGTTTTCCGACTAAATTTACAAATAATGAAAAAAAAAAAGGTTTTTATTAAAATAAATTATAGCCTATGTTACTCAGGTAGTGTAGCTTTTTATTAGTAAAACTATTTTTTCAATCGGTTCAGTAGTTCCAGAGATTATCCCAGTTTTAGCGGATGATAGCTGCTTTAAGTTTAGAGGATGTTTTTAAAAAATATAAGTAAGGTATACCAATATTTAATCATTGAAGAGCAATAATTTATGAATAGATCTAATTGTAGGTGGCTTTGTTTCAGGATGTTCAACTGACGGCATCAAATGATGATCAGTATTTTGTTTTTGAAGACATACTTTACCAGGTGAAACAAATTTAAGAAAAATAATATTATTACTGTATTATATTCTACAAAATTATTAATTTAAATAAGAAAGGGGTTTTAAAAATGTATTGACAAAATTTCAAACTTTTACCATTTTTTAAAATGTTTTAAAAAGGTTTTAAAATGTGGTTTATAGCTCGCTTATTTAATGGAGATGAGGAATAGCAGTTAACCATATACATGGAAACAAAATTTGAGTTACTCCACGTTTGATGAGGTGTTCAAGTTATAAAATGCGTTGGCCCTGAAAACCAGAAATAGTGTTTTGAAATCGACCCAGATAAAAAACTAGTTTGTATTTAATAAGGAACTATTGGTAGATTATCATCAACAGTAGTTGACTATGTTGAACATTTAATTCATATATTTTTCTCTACATATTGAAATTCCTTCTTATTCTTTCTTCCTTTGCATATATTAAACTATTTTTCTTATACCCAAAAACTAGGACTCTCCTGACCTCAGTGGTGGTTAATGAATAGTAGCAATGGGGTTTACACAAATAAAAGTTAAAAAGAGAAAAATTCTTATATCTCTAACCCTTCAGATAATTTCCAAAAATCTAGAAGGTAACATTGTACACAGCTATATTTTGGGGAAAAGTAAAGCATACAGAATCTTGTTTTTTTTTTAAACTGGGTAATTGATGCAACAAAAATGTTGGTGGTAAAGTTTAAAATGCACGGACGAATATTAATTTATCAAATTTTTTACACTAAAATTGTGTGATAAGAAATGTAATGTAATTCTCCAAAAACTGTACTTAGTAAACCAAGCATATGTACAGCTTTTATAATTCAATTCCATTTGTCAATAGATAGTATCACAAATCAACTCGACTGTAAGAATAAAATGTAAAATAAATTGATAAAACATTGTAGAACGCAATGACTAGGATAGATAGGCAAAGGGGCTACAAGTGATTTCATTGTATCACTGTGATCAAATAGGAGGCACTGCCTCCTCCAAATCTCTCATCAACCCACTATTAATACGCTATGGAGAGGGGTGCGACACAATGATACACTATTTTGTCCAGCAAAACCAGAGTACTTTATTTCTTTTGATTTACTCGACACTACACTTTTGTGTAGGTGTTGACAAATATATATATATTTGACATTTGTTAACTACTACGAAATTAATTCATGTGCTCAAATGGAATAACCGTTTAGTATTTATTGAATTTTTGGGTCAATTAAATAATATAAGTTTTTGTGCTTCTATTCAAGCAAATCCAGTGCGATCAGAAACATAATATTATACTAAACATGTCCATTTAGTAGTTGTAAAAAAAGTTTTCTTCTAATATGTGTATCCTATTGATTATTGTATTATGTTTTAATTTCATGAAGTGGCTAAATTACTTTACCACAGTTCAGTTAGTTAATGTTTTCCAGGTAATGTTATGTTTCTCCAGAGATACCGACATACTCTCCATGTTTAACCAAAGTTCTAGCAGTCCTATTCATGGTGTGCTTAAAGGTCGCCCTGCTACTATAGAAAATACTGTTATTTATCCTCCGAGTGGAGTAATTCCTTTTCATGGTTTTACTATGTATGGTGAGTCAGTTTTATAATTTTATTATTAGGAACTATAATCATATGGTCATGCATGATATAAAAGTCTTCAATGGCATAACTAAAGTAGTTATGATTATCTTCTTGATTATTTGGTAGCACTGTAATCTCTCAATAAAACAGATTTTATGGGTATTGAAGTTGTCTGTAAAATAAGGAGTAACTTTAAAAATATATACCGTACTATTAACTGTTAACATCAGAGCTGTATAAGGTTGGAGCTGTTCAATAAATCGCTCATGGGCCCGCGACTAAGACCCATTTATTTTAAGACTTTTTTTTAAATTACTAAAAAATATGTCAACATAAAAGTTTAAAAATTACTAAAAAAACATTTTAAGATAAAAATTACTAAAAAAACATTTCAATGTAAAAGTTTAAAAATTTACATGAGTCACTACTGTATAATTTTGAGACTTTTTTGAAAATGTTGAGTTGGGGCTCCCAACATAAACATAGCGTAACATTGTTTCATTATGAGAACCCTAAATTATCGGTAATTATAATAATTATACTAATAACTAATTGAATTAAAAGTACTAAAAACTAAATAAAAAAAGTTACTGAGTATTGTAAATAAAAAAGTCCTTATTGTTAAAAATTTCCCCCCTCTGGTCTTAATCCGGGCCTAGTTAGCATAAAACTAAAACCTACAGAAAATTTATCCCACTGCACTAAAACACAATATACAATGCTATTTATTCACCATGTTTACTAAAATTAACTAACATTAGTTAGTTGTAAATTCCTACAATTTTCATCTTATATCAAAGACCACGAAAGAATACCGTTGAGGGACGGGCTTGTGTACACCGAGACCTTGAACGCTCCAATCACCTTAGTGCGACGTTGTCCCACGCTTCTAACTGAATGCGGCTGACTCAACACATTTATAATTCTTTAAGCTGTGCGCTCAAGCCTCGAGCGGTAAATACCAGGAGTGTTCGAGGCTAGTAGATATGGCAACGCTGCGCGCCCAACCTATTGGCCGCCACGCAACGGTATTCTTTAGTGGTCTTTGATATAGGTAGTGTTGGCCTATTAGTCACAAAGTAATCTAGGAAAAAAGCATCAAGAAGGGTTGTTTCTTATTTTCCTAAAGATAAATATACTATATTCTTACAAAAGAGAAAAAATTGGTGTGTTTGTTATTACTACTTAAAAGCTATTTATCCAATTTAGGTGAAACTTGTATTGGATGTGAAGCAATGTTAATTGTATAACATTACACTATTTGAACCATACTTTTATCAAGATTAAAACAAGTTTGTTAAAACTGCTTTTTGGATGTATTTTATGATTATACTGGCTAAACTGTTAAAAATTAAGAAGCTATAAGCGGAAGAAATGTTGAAAATGGAAAGATCTAAAAAAGTCCAGGACAGCATATTTTATACCTATTTATTACAGTTTTCATCTAATAACCACTTTAATGGAACAAGATGTACAATGAGTTGAAGTATCGGCACATTTAATTTAGCATACAATGTCTGAACCATTAAAGATACATTATATCAGCATAAAGAAGACATTTTGGCAGTAAGAGATCAATAAAAAACTCCACATTAATATATTATGACTTTATTTTATAGAGTAAAATATACAACAAAAGGTGGGTTTATTTCTATTTAGCACGGTTTATATTATGTATAGGTATATTATGTTGAACTTTGACAGTATAGTTCTTTGTAACAATTTAACTACAAAAATACCTATACAACTAGATAAAAACACATTTATGTTTTGCATATATATTTTTGCTGTTTCTAAATTACATGAGCTGATATATTTTGAAATTGAGAAAAAATTTATAAATATGTTAACTAGGAAAAATATTTGTAAAGTAAATTTCAATTAAAATTAATGATTTCCTGGAAGAGTTGTTTATTTTTAACAGGGAAAAGTTATATATATAAAAACAACCAGAAATCATTACCATTTATCTATGTACTGTATTCCAAGAGTGAACAGTACCGTACAATACTGATGTGAAAGAATGTAATAAAAATGAGATAAACAAATCAGATTAGAGAGTCTGCAAATAATTGAAAGGCTGAGAGATTATCGAAATTCCACAAAACAGAAATAACCGGTTGTAGGGGATTGTGATTGCCTGACTGCCCACAAATTGTACAATAGAATTAGAAACTAAATCATAGGTATTTAATTTTACATGGAAATTGTCATGTGGAATACAATTGTGGGCCTTTCAAAAAAGTAATTTAAAACTTTAAATAGTTTCATTATTTGTTGCCCAATCTTGATAAAAAACTCTTTACTAAACACAGATTATAATAATTGGGCTTTATTAAAACATCAGCAGTTAATTTTCATTACAGTTTATTTATTGCCATAGCAAGTTTTCTCATCAATGACTAATTCGAAACAAATAAACCTAGTAGGTAGTAAACTTGTTGGCAGAAAAACATGCTATGTGGTATTTGTCTACAATTAATAATTGGTGTTTTTCTTATTTAACCATGACTTTATTATCATTAAATAGAAACATGATATTTATGCAAGGTGAAGCCCCTCACACATATTCAACCCAGTTTATATCTTGGTACCCAAACCCAATGTATCTGAGGTCCAGACCCAAACCCAATGGATTTTTGGTAGTCTGAGTTTTAAAGGGTCAAGTGTATTGTACAAACACAGAAACTTTTAAAGATCTGACAAAGCAATTATCACAACATTATTGAGATCAATGTCAACACATTAGGAAATGTCATACACAGTATAAAGGAAAGACTACTGCTTCTCCGAAGCAATAATGGCCACTTGAACAACTGCCTTAAGTTGTTTTATTAAATCCCTTTGAGTTCTGACGATTCAGTTATTTTTAGAATGTATTTTGCTTAATGCCAAAAAAACAAAAACAAATAAACAATAGTCAATTAATATTATAACCTACATTTGAAAGACTCTGTATTTATAAATAAACTGTTTCATTATTGTTGTAAATAAGTTGTACAAAGTCTATATAATAAAAATGAATTGCTGTTCCTTTGTAAGCGCATCACTTGAGAACGGCTGGACCAATTTGGCTATTTTTTGTTTTAAATTGTTCGTAATAGTCCGAACTAGGTTTTTATACAAAGAATAATTTGAAAAGTTTCAAATTTGGAAAAAACTAAATAGCCTCTTTTGTATGGACTCAAGACCATAGTGCACAAAAACAGCTGTTTGTATAAAAGGCTTAGCAACACGTCATGTTTGTTTACATTCATTACCATAGCAACTTTAAACAGCATTTATAAGTCTACAATGAACCAAAACACGTTTATTTGCAACCAAGTGAGCTAATTTAGAATCAGATTTTTTTTACAATTCTTCACAAATATCAGTTTTTTTAGATTAGGTAAAAGCAAGCAAAGGTTTATTGTATATTATCTAAAAAGGTTTACAAACTATAAATCTAAATTTGTGTAGTATATTCTTAAGTGGCATAAAAACTATTTTGCAATTCGATGACTTAAGTCAATGGAATGAAATGGAATAACTGCCCTTTAAATTAAATCAAGCAATAGCAAAGCATTGCTGGGTCCACTAGTTATTTATAAATACAAATGTTATGTATCATTTATTTATAGAAGATATTTTCATTCTACAGTTTACTTTAGAATAAATTAGGAGCGTGGGTTTGTCAATATTGTGAATTTTATAAAACTCAAACTCTTACAGTTTGATTGGTAAACTCTTTTTACTTTCTTGATACACTTAATGTAGTTTTACAGAAAAATATTGTTATAATTTTCAATGTTTTACCATAAAATAATGTTTGTTTATAGCTACTCCTTTCTGTTACCTATATGATGATGCAAATACTCTGTACTTTACATTTCGAGCATTTTACTTGCGCTATTGGTTCCGCCTGCATGAGGTTAGCTGCCATGAACAGGGCATTTTATCATTGTGTTTACTGTTTGAAAGATTGTTACAACGTCATGAACCCCAACTTTGGATTCACTTTAAACTCATCAATATACAACCGTAAGTTCAATCATAGAAACTTCAAATTTTTAATAAAACAAGTGGTATTTTGTTTCAAAATATTCAAAGAAACAAATAAAACAATGATAAATACGTAAATATTAAAAATTTGTATATTATACAGTACTTTCTCATATAAATAATTGATAACTTACATACCAATTAACTGGATACACTGTGTACTTGCTTGCCAGCTGGCTACTTCATAGTTGAATTGAAACCACATTATATAAACAAATTTAATGTAGGTTTGCTTTTTACTCAGATCATTAGTTTTATTTGAAAGTGTATGAGATTTACTTCCAAGTGAATACTGATTTCCACTTGAAAACTAGGCTGTTTTAATTTTTTTACAACTGGGATCAAAACTTAGTCCCTTGATGAATCCTTTAACAAGATTAATAATAGTTTAAAGAAATGATAGACTACTCAACATGCCACTGGAAGACACATGCCAACTCTCGCATAAATACTTTGTTGTAACTAACCTTCTGCCTTGAGACTGCTCCCAGATGGTGAGTCAGTGCACTAAGTTATAAGTTTGTTTATGAAAGCGTAAGAGGTCTGGCAGTTGATAGCAACAAGTTGGTTGTTAGAAACACCTCATATAATTATATGGTCTTCTAATTGCTCGCAGTGTTGTGTCGTTGGAACATTGGCTGATCCAAAGGGGGGGGGCTGCAGCCCCTCCTTTGGGTTATTATATTGTATCAAATATTTCACCCATTAAATAACTTCAAATCTCAATAAAACAAAAACCATTGGAAAAAAATAAATTTTTTAAATTTTAATTTGTCTATTTACAAATTTCTTGTAAAACATATATTTACATATGTAATCATCGTTGTAAAATTCTAGTTGTCTAAATCAACTTATAAGGCCCCCCGAGAAAGCACAAGCAAATGACTCAAACTAGTAATTTTTTAAAGGCACATAACAGTTAGACAGACTTGAATTGAGAAGAAGATAAGGACATCATTGGATTCGTCTAGATTTGAACTTTCCCACGATATTCCAATAATTCGTCACTCTTATAGTTTCTTAGATAATGAAGTTTTCTGTAAACCCTTGGAACTGGACAGTTTTCAATCAATGAGAAAGCACATTTTGCAATCGATGTATCTATTACAAATTGATATATTTGTATAATGATTATTATATCAATTTGTAGTGCAAGTTCTATATTTTTGTTTGATATTAGGAAAACCTGGTTTAGTATTACAATTTCTGAGGCTATTCAGGTATTTCCGTGAAATACACACATTTCTTCAACACCCTTGGCGCGTTAGCCGTTACCTTTTCCCATTGTCTACAGCGCGGCAGTGTCTGGTTGGAACTGTATACTATACGTTTGTAAGGGTTTTGTTTAGTTGTTCTAATTTAGGGAAACAAAGCGAAATAAGTTCATAGAATAAGGCTATTTAAAATTTTCAAGTATACATTTCAATTCTATGATTTATTCTCTACAATTTGTTA
>JAGFPH010000099.1:502679-513409 GCA_018207615.1 Philaenus spumarius
TTAAAAGTGGGCATGAAATTGTCCCGAATCACATTTGTTGCGCCAAATGAAGTCATTTGGAAGCAACTGTTGTATTTCTGTATTTCTGTTAGAAAATGTGTGGAATATGTTCCTGTTCCAGAAACCAATGAGCGCAATGGCTCTGGTGGCGGGACTAATGGCGCTAATTTGATTTTACCACATGCACAACACAATCCAGGGGCTTCATTTTTGTATTTCAATGCCTTACAATGTGGGCAAACAACACTCATCGATCCAATATCAACGGATTGATCTGCACTGTAAACAACTATCATGTTATAACGGAATGCAGCTCGATGTGTATTCAACACAAAATTTCTTGGTCTTCTTAAACGATTATTCAAATGCATTGTCACGTGATTGGTTTCTACTGACTGATGATGTCTCATTCGATTCATATCACCTTCATTTTCATTTTCTCTTTCCTCTTGTGTAAGTGCTGAACGTGTTTGTGATAATAGATTCCGTCCAATTACAATTACCTTTTCGCGTTGCTCTGCAGTTCGATTGAATCGAAAATGTATTAGGTTTGTAGCATTGCGAGTTCTTCGACCTAAACTGCTCCGTCTTATTGGCGGCATTGCAGTGTGATTAAATTTTGTCAATTTATTTAAATTAATGAAAAACAATTGATTCACATTTAATTTCTTTAGGATAAAACGGTATAGTTATTCATTTCTTGAAACGATGAACTGAAATCATAACCACAATTCAACTGACAATAAACAACTGAAGATCGTGGGAAAACAACAAAAGAAAAAAATCAAAGAGGTTTGAATTAGCTGGGGGTCGTAGCAAAGAGGTTTGAACACTCACCTCAAAATCCGCCAAATTTCTAAGGTACCTTTTCTTTCAGAAAAATTAAGAAAATTAATGAATTTCATGAAACGATTGCAATGAACTGAAAACATAATCACAATTCAACTGACAATAAACAACTGAAGATCGCGGGGGAAAACAAAAGCAAAACAATGGAAAGAGGTTTGAATCATCTGGGGGTTGTAGAAAATATATTTGAATCACTTTGTAACATCCGTGTTAAAATTCAGGATGTAACAAAGTGGTTCAAATAGAGTTTTAAATTTTAAATTTATAGGCCTAACTAGCTGACCCGGCAATGCTTTGCTATTGCTTAATTTGAAACTTTGAAAGCCTGTAATTCGTATCCCTGAGGGCCGATGTAAATTATAATGGGATTCTGCTCATTGCTTAATTTACCTAACCTAAAATTATATTCAGTTTTTGATCCAAATCAGTTGTTGATCAAAATCAGCTGTTGATCAAAATCAGCTGCTGTTTTAAGCTTTTCATACGAACAGCTGTTTCTGATAAAATCAAAAGAAATATTTCTTCTTCTTCCTTAAGATTGACCTTCCATAAGATTAACATTGAAACTTTGAGGGCCACTGGGGCGTAGCCCTAGTGTCCTAGGACTTTGGTAAATGGCCTAAAACCTTCCCAGGGTTAACCTGTGTTACTATGCAAAATTTCAAAGCAATCGGATGGACGGTTTGGTAACGCATAAAGGACAAACATACAGACAAACATACAAACATACATTGAATTTTATATATATAGATTAGTATAAAATACTGTTTAGTATTTAAATAAACAATTATATATCAAAATAAAGATAAAAAAGTTATATTTTAGTGGCTTTTAATTTCATACAGGTTGTTTGTTTATTATTCAGTAACATCCGTGTTAAAATTCAGGATGTAACAAAGAGTGGTTCAAATAGAGTTTCTAATTTTAAATTTATAGGCCTAATTAGTATAAGATACTGTTAAGTATTGAAATATACAATTATGTATCAAAATAAAGATAAAAATGTGATCTTTTAATGGTTTTTAGTTTCATTCAGATTGTTTGTTTATTTGTCAGTAACATCCGTGTTAAAATTCAGGATGTAACAAAGTGGTTCAAATAGAGTTTCTAATTTTAAATTTATAGGCCTAATTAGTATAATATACTGTTTAGTATTTAAATATACAATTTTATATCAAAATAAAGATAAAAATGTGATCTTTTAATGGCTTTTAGTTGCATTCATATTGTTTGTTTAGTTTTTGATATAATTATGTTTAAACTCATGTATGTTTATGGTTATGCCTGGTAACAAATTGTTTATTATTATTATTTTTGACAGTGGAAATATGATTTGAAAAGTATTAAACAATTCATAGATAAAATATAATTTATATAAACAATATTTTAAACATCATATGTGTAAGTAAATAGTTATGTAACAACCGATGTTTGAATTGAATTATAATACAGTAAGCATTTTTCGTTGCTTTTTGTTTGTGTTGTTTGTCAATCTAACCTAAAAAAGCTGTTGGTTTTTGAAGAATAATAACCCGATTCTATATTAGAGAAATTGGTTGCAAATAAAAGTGTTTTGGTTCATTGTAGGCCTAACCTAAAATTATGTTCAGTTTTTGATCCATATCAGTTGTTTTATTTATAATAATATGTAACAACCGATGTTTAAATTGAATTATAATATAACAGGCCTAAACATGTTTTGTTGATTTTTGTTTGTGTTTGATTTTAATTTGTCAATCTAATTTAAAAAGCTACGTATTGGTTTTGAAGAATAATAAACTGATTATAAATTTGCTAAAGTTGCTATGGTAATGAATGTAAACAAACATGTGTTGCTAAGTATTTTATACGAAAAGCTGTTTTTGTGCGCTATGGTCTTGAGCCCATACAAAAGAGGCTGTTTAGTTTTTTCCAAATTTGAAACTTTTTCGGGAAACTTTTCAAATTTTTCTTTATATAAAAACCTAGTTCGGACTATTACGAACATTTTGAAACAAAAAATAGCCAAATTGGTCCAGCAGTTCTCATTTGATGCGATTTCAAAGAAACAGCAATTCATTTTTATTATATAGATTATTTTTAATTTCTTTATTAAAATTATTATTACTGTAGTTACTTTTTTAGGTTTAGAAGAATCGGAAGGTATCCCTGCCGAAATCAAGCAAGCTAATTTTTGACCAAGTGATCACAGTTTGACTGATGAGTTTCACTTCAAGATCAAACCAATAATAAGTGTTTATTATAAAATACCTTCCTTCTTATTTTACTAGTACTTCTGTGAACAGTAGACCTCGCTTGTTGAAATAACAAAAATGTGATTTTGAGCTTAGGTTAAAAATAGTGTACCAGTAAGGAAGTAAGCAGAAGGTTTAGCCAGTGAAACATTATTTTGCAATTCCCGCGATTCTGGGGTTTCTAGTTCTCGTTTTG
This sequence comes from Philaenus spumarius, assembly GCA_018207615.1. Lineage (NCBI taxonomy): Eukaryota > Metazoa > Arthropoda > Insecta > Hemiptera > Aphrophoridae > Philaenus > Philaenus spumarius. The sequence goes on from JAGFPH010000099.1 coordinate 505,959, forward strand.
TTTCTTTTCTTGAGCTTTAACTGCTAAAGATTTTCTTTTAGGGGGCATTGTGTTTTATTTAGGTTAATAATGCCTAAGGTAGCTACAAAATATCGCGTTATTGAGGGAAAACATAGAATTAAATATTTAACTAAAACTTACTAATGTATTTACAGTTCCATATCATATTCCAATATTATAAATAATTAAAACAAACGATGTTAAAGCGTCGTGATAGTGATCTCAACCCATGTACCAACACTTCCAACGCTGTCAAACGGTAATTTTTTGTATGCCCTTTATCGCCGCGAGGTTCCATTTGTTTCATCTCATTTTCCAATTCAAGTAAAGCTGAGTCAAATACTTTCATGGAATAATAATTTACAAGTATACAGTTCAATTCTTTGATTTATTCTCTACACTTTCTTATAATAATATGTCATTTTTGGGCAAAGGATATTCAAAATATTCAAGGTCAGGAGTAGCAAATGAGCACCGATCATGGTCCCCAAAAAACGTTTAGGGGTGTCATTAAAAATCATATATATATATATTTATGTATGTATGTGTGCGCACTCTAACGGACGTATTTTATGTCCGATTTGGTCCAAATTTGGTACAAAGATTGGTTTTCCAAGACGCTTGGATGAGTTCGTTAGCTAAAAAATTTACCGGAACTAGATCAAATTTGTGACCGGAAGTAACATGTAGGCCTACATATGTGTGCGCACTCTAATGGACGCATTTTATGTCCAATTTAGTACACAGGTTGGTTTTCTAAGTCGTTTGGATGGGTTCGTTAGCCAAAGTAATTGACCGGAAGTAGACCAAATTTTGACCGCAAGTAACACTTTTTTCAGATTTTTCGTACAATAATTAATTTTGTTTAAAGTTTTCTTTAAAAAAATAGACATACGAAATAATTCTGCACATTTAGTTTTTTTTACGCGACCTTATAGCCCATCTGGTTCCCCCAGAAACAATCAAAACGTAAAATACCGTAAAAGTACCAGAATTAAATCCACGGCTTTTACCGTGGTGACCAATGGCAATATATTTGGTACATGCTGGCAGCACCTTGGTGAGTAGATTAGTTTCCCAAATTGTTTTTTGTTTGAAACCCAAAAACAAATATAAATTTAATTTTGGAAATTCGCTCAACTCACGTCAGCGGTTCAGCTGCGTGGTCGAATTATTTTCTTTCTGTGTTATTTTGTCATCTGTAAATAGTTGTCTTTTCTTTGATTCTTTTTTCTTTTCCTCGGCTTTTTTTCTTCATCTTTGTTTTCCTTTACTCCATTCTTCTTTTTCTTTTCTTCTAATGCTGTCTGTAGTTCAAGCTTATCTGTTAAAATTATAAAATTGTTAGCTACTTGCTTTCTTGACTCCGTGACTGGAGGTCCGTTTTTCGCTTGTAGGTCCTAGGCATCCTGAGTCCTAAAACAAAGAGAAACACATTATATTAAACCGACATACATTTTATAATAACCCTAACCCAAGGTAACAGTAAAAAATCGCAAGTTTTTTTAAAGTTGTGGTAGGTAGTTTTTTTAGTGTTTCAATGAAACATTTAATATCACAACTTTAGAAAAATTCTGTAATTAAGGTAAATTTCATAATAAAAATAATTATATCCCTAAAAATATCAATAGTTTAGGATTATAAATGTTTTTATTATCAAATATATGAATGGAATTAAGTAAAAGTAACATTGTCTACATTTTAAGAATCATGGGGCACCACCGGACCTGGCCCCGCAGCTACTACCCGGTTTTACCCCACACGTATAGCCTTTATAAAACATGGCGAATTCTAATTATGGAAACCGCTAAAGACAATTATTTTCAGTGAGAATGAAGGTAATTAAATGCTGTACAAAGATAGCTACATACCTTCACTCTTGCAGAAACAGGAATGCAGTACTGTGAGTCTAGTTTTCTTGAAAAATCGTAAACAAAAATCGCAACAAAACAGATGCGTCTGTTGACTTCATATCATGGCCGCTGCTCCTTCTTCAAAGTTGGAACGTAATTCCTTCGTCTCCCGTGCGATTGTAGTACACACAGAGGCTAATAGGGGGTACCCGGGTTTACCCCACTCTCCCCTACATTTACTATGGTTTCAATATAGAGGAGGCTGACTATTAAATGACTTCGTGCATTCATCATAGATGTTGTCATAAACTATTAAAACAAATTACTTACGCACAAATTGTACAGAATTTTATCTGCTTTTGCATTGCATAGGATAACTTTTAAAGTGAAATGCTTACTTTTAGTGTTATGAAGGAAAAGTCTCTACATAAAGGATGATTTTAGAAATTTTCGCAAAATTACGGATTTTTCAACTACCCTTTGAGCAGAAACCATATGTTGTACAAAAAATATTAAAATCGTAAATTGGAGGTAATTTTCTTGCATCACATTTTACGTAAATCGCTTACTTTTTAAGTTAGAAGCAACAAAAAAAATCCACATGATTTTTTGACGATTTTTCATATTTTCCGAGAAAAAATTATGTTGTACAACTTCAGATTCGTGTTCAGCACCCCCAAAAAACACAAAGTAGGCCTAGGCCACTAAAAACAATCACACTAGAATTTTCCACTTCTAGCCATTTTGAACTCCATTTTACTGGATTATGAGGTAATATTTTACCGAGACTACACATTGGGCATAATACTCCATCTTAGTTCTTGCCCACTCTTTGATAGAAGTTTGCCTGTTTTGGAATGGAATCAAAGAAACCGTTTTGCCTACTAAGTCCAAGAGCTTGATCCGGTTAAAGGTCTTTGCTTCAACCATGTTTTCCTTAGATTGCCTTTCACAGGACATAAACAAGACAAGCAAGTGTTTTATCCGCCCATAGCCCAACTTTAACACAGTTGATATGTTTATGCCATCTTGTTAAAATAATTAAAATGTCAAAGATAGAAATATACATCTTAATTAAGTTTTCAAGTTTATTAGATTCACTAATGTTAAAAATAAAGATCGTGCACATAATTATAGATGCAGTTTGTGAAAATCGTATTTACAAAAACACAATATTTATTAAAATTCTATAAATATATTTTGAGCTTGGTTTTGCTGGTTACAACATTTACCAGACAGTGCTACCTCCACCACACTCTTTATACAGAATATCTGATTTAGTTTACCTTATAAACAAATAATTTTATCATACTATCCAAACAAACAAACACCAACCATACTATCCACGCCACATCCAACCACCCCATAGCCCACAAACTCGCCACCTACAACAGCTTTGTGTACAGACTACTCAACATACCCATGGACAGTGACGACTATAACCGGGAATTAAATACAATTAAATTTATAGCCACATCCAATGGTTACGAGAGCCAAACAGTAGATTCACTCATTAAAAAACAAAAAAACTAAAAGAAGATTGAACGCACCTGATACCTCAAAAATAAAGTATGTAACAATGGAATACAACAGAACTTTAGAATTTTCAATACGGAACGTATTCCACAAACAAGGGTACCACGTCACATATCTTACTTCCCATAACATCGGACAACTGCTAAGACCACCTAAAACTAAACATTTTGATAAATTTGATGGTAATGGCATATATAAAATAAAATGCGATGACTGCCCCAAAATATACATAGGACAAACAGGACGTTCTTTCCGTACACGGTTCAAAGAGCACCTCCCATCATCCACAGCAAATAGATCACTACATTCTAAATTCGCCGAACATTTCAATGACAACAACCACGGATATACAGACATGAAATCAAATTTGGAAATAATACAGAAATGCAGAAAGGGGCCCGAAATGAACGCCAGAGAGGAGTACGAAATCTATAAACAACAAAAAACAAACCCTGATATTTTATTGAATGCCAAGTCTCAATTCCAGTCACACACACTTTTTGATATTCTACAGGAGCTGGACAACAATGACCAGTTTAATTCGACCGACCAACAGCGCTATCCGGATACGGTAACGTAAGTGCAAGTTTTAACTGAACACGGTAACATGTGCCGAATATCTTATGCCGCGGTTCAAATGTGTTTTTAATCTATATATGTTTGTAATGTACATTTGTGTCATGTGTGTATAAATGTTTTCAATGTTTTTATTTGTGACAATGTTCCCAATGTGCAAACAGCTAAAATTTAAAAATTACTGAAAAAATAGTCGAAACGGCCGTCATTTAAAGACGACGAAAAACCAGGATTGTTAGACAGATCGTAAAGGTAAATATATATAAATAATTTTATATAACACATCTTTATTAAAATATAGTCAACTGTTTATTTATTACAAATAAATAACTTTTATAGCACGTATAATTGTTGACGTCAATTTCTTTTCTGAAAATAATTACACAAAAAAACAAGTTTTAAAATGAACAATCAAAAGTTTCTTTCTTCAAATTTGTATAATAAGGGCTCTTATCTCAGGGTTCCGGCGGGTTAACTAGAGCATCAATAATTATCCAGCAATGGAATTTTCTGTCAATGTATTCATATGGTTAAAATTTTTAAAAAAAACTTTAACCTTGTTACAATTCAAATATTTCCCTAACTCTGTAAATAAAATAAGAACGAAATTAAAAATACGTATTGGAGCGAGAGAGATAGAAGTCAAATTGGAATGTCATTCATTTAGTTAATCCGTCATACACGCCCGACACCTAGCGACAATTATGCGCAACACTAAATACAACGAAAAGGTACAATAAAATCACGACTTTCAACTCGAATTCATTAAAATAAAATTACAAAACGAATCTGTAGACCTACATTTCCTACATCAAAAATATTCAAAACTAAATTCTGCATCCAGGAAAGCTAGAATAACAACATAAAACCAAGTCAATCGACAAAGATTTACGTTAAAATGCAAGGAGAAACTAGGCCTATCTAATTACAAATCGAAGAGAAGTTGGCAGAATAAATCCGATTACAAGAAAAATACATTCTTATTAGAAAATTAAACCAGACCTACGAAAAGAACAAATTTTTTACATCTCAAATGTCTTTGGTCTAAATCTAAAATAAACGCCGATAAGCTATTATAAAAATATAAAACCGAAGCCTCGACCGACAAAATTTAATCGTAAGCGGATATTTCATTTATGTAAACTCCTCCCACGAAACGCTGTGATTGGTCCACGTAATTCTTGCCACCAAATGAAAAAATACGAAAAATAAGATATATGCATTCTAGAAATTAGATAGCAATTATTGTAATAAGGAGTTATTTAAGTGTTTTATATAATTTAACTGTTTAAAATCACATTAAATTTCATTGTAAAACATTGTTATGTATCAAAACAAATCCACACAATTAAATAAAGACACAATTCTAATAAATCACTTCACGACTCCCAAACACCTATTACATTAACAAACCCAAATCCCAGAAGATATGAAGATTCATCAGGCGTTATTATGCATTTCCTGGAAAGGTAGACAAGCCCCAAAAGAAGGACATTGTTGAGTTGGCCACTGAATAGTGCAGTTGATACAATTTTGGCTGTTGAAATTTAAAGAAAAGAATCGGTATTTGAATAAATATGAAGCTTATGAAGTTCAGTGTTTTCCTTTTATAACAATTATTATCAAATTCTAATCTACAAGAACAAACAACCAATTGGGTGAGAACTTTCCAATTAACTAGGCCTAGTCTATTTTAAGATCCAACACCAAACCAGTTACCTTAGAGGGATAACTTATCTGTTTAAACTAAACTGTGAATGATAATACATATATATGTTATGCATATAGATTTACCAAGAACCTTTGACTTTTAAATTATCGTAAATTCAGTGATCCATTATAATACTCAATCCATTTAACCAAATAACCTTTTTGACGATTCCTTATAATCTTGCTCTCATTAATTTTGTACATATGTTAATTGTGTTATCTATAATTAAATTTGTTTTCTTTTTAAATACTTTGGGAAAAAGACGGCTCCAACCCACCGAGTTAAGATCTTGTGTTTTAAAATTTTTATTGAACAACAATTAATAAATTGTTTATAATCAAACTTAGTATTCATAATCTAAATAATATTGTTCTCTGAAAAGAAATATCATTTTATGTATTACCTGTAATAATACAGAAGTAAAAGATTGTTTTATAATTGTAACCCTTGTCGACCATCTTATTTTAATATAGATTTAATTGTAAAGTAAAGTTATTGTGGCTTGTATTAACCTAAACAAAATTTTATCTTTGTTACTATTCAAAATACTCTGTTCAAGATTCACTGATAAATAAATAATTTGTTTAAAAAGAAATAAAGTTTTGGAAGAACAAGTCTCAAATTAAGAATTTATGCAGATTCACATTTTGTCATGAAAAGTAATTCAGTTCTCTCTAGATCTCCACCAGTTTCGCATAGTAGAAATAGGCTTCAAACATAAACTCATTTCTTTTCTCTCTTTATATATTTCCAGGCAGGACTTATCATTTTATACTTATAACTTTGCTTTTATTCAATTTCAATAGTGTTTCTATATTATTCAAATTTTACTTTACATTTTTAAAGTTCCTGGATAAAATTCCCTGCACAAATAGACAACCATATTCTTTCTCATTAAAAAAAAACGTTGCCATGGTAACCAAACGTGATGATATTCAAACTCACTTCACATCTGACATAAACACTGTTCATTGCACATTTAAATACATTGGCCAGGTTTCCTTTATACACATGCCGTTACTATTCGAACTATATTTTGTTTTTAACCAATAACTTTGATTGAAAATAGTTTACAAACATTTGAAAATAAAATAAATGTAACGGCTTTGAATATTGTTATTTGTTTAAACAACAGTCATAAAATAATAAATAAACACATTCAGAAACTGAACTGTTGCAGCAGCTTAATACATATTAAGGGAAATATTTGAGTGCATACAATTTATGACTGTGAACCATTACTTGACTAACAAAATAAACTTCATGTAAAAGTGTGAGGAAGAACTATGGTCATAGGGCAAAGAAAGGTTGCACAAGTCGGGAATTCGTCAGAATTTCTACCTGATCGGTCATCACAAAGCTAGACTATTTACAAAATAATCTCTTAATTTACTATATACAAAGAATTTAATATCTTACTTTTGTAAAATCCGACTTAGTTTAATTAATAATTGACCTTTTAAATGACTAGGCCTAAATGTATAAATTGTTTTTTAAAATATTTTCTGCGTGTTCGGTTAATTATATCTTTGCCTTGGGAATTATGTGACTGGCAAAACCATGGTTGGTGTTAAGGCTCAATCTATATTGTAGAATTTTACTAAATACCGGTATAGCATATTCATTAAACGGAGTTCTACCCATTTACTGTTGATCAATAGTTTAAATCGTATAAAGTGAATGCAATGTAACCGTGATCATTAGCTATCATGATAAAAGCTAGCGAGGTTTATAGTCCAAGAGCTGACGACGAATTTAGGGAAGGTATTTTGGGC
>JAGFPH010000099.1:513509-526291 GCA_018207615.1 Philaenus spumarius
CGCTGAAAGTTTTTATTTTTGAGGTTGAAACAAACTTCCAGCGAGAAAGTTGTAGCTAATTTGTTGATCTTCAAAATTTATTCGAAAACATTTTCGATAGAACTTCTAGTTTGTTCAATAATCCGATGTAAACTACCGCTATGTTCAGTTCTACGCGCCCCGCCACTCGAACCGATCAGAAGAAATTTAAAGCAGCGGAAAGTTTAATAGCCAAGAATCATATTGTATTGCATTTGTTTTGTATTGAATGGGATATATATTGTATAATTTTATATTACATGGTGTATCGAACTTTTCCTCCAATTTTATTTTTTATTTACATATATCCCTTTTCCTACAAACTTAAAAATAATACTAAGCTATGTTCGAGTTGACGTAAAGCCGCGAAAAGATTAATAATTATGAAACATATTGTATAGTGTTTAATTTGTTTGGTATTGAATGGGATTTATATTATATAGTTTTATATTAAATAAAAGCTGTGTTCAAGTTGACCTAATGCAAGTTGAAGTACATTCAATAGGCGATATAGGTCGAGGCAATCTTATAGTTTTAAAATCTAACAATAGCTCATATTTTCATCATCATATGTTATTATATGTTCTAATATATAAAACGAGTTTGGTATCATTTTTAATACCATTTTCAGTAGATTTCAAATACACATCTTAAAACGTTAATTTGTTATTCTGTTAAGAAATAAATATAGAATATAGGCTTTGTAAAATGCGGAGAGCAACAGGCTATGTTTTTAGTGCCGCTAGTAGCGAACCGTCCACGCGCACAGAAGTTTTGGCCGACCTGTATGGGTGCCATCATGGTACAGTCCAACTGCTGTTGTAGCCTAATAAACCATTTTATGATAGTATTTGAGAAAGCAAATTTTGTATTCAGTCAGAAATTATGTTTTTATCATTTAAACTTATTCATAATAAGTAGGTAGGCCTAAGTTTAATTTTAAGTTTATTTAGTAAATTAAACTAATTCATAATAAGTAGGTAAGTTTAATTTTACGTTTATTTTGTAAATTAGGTTGTACATTAAGTACTTTAGTTATTTTTTGTTTGTATCGTAGCCCTACCATACCATTTATCGCATTGAATGTAACTTTTAAAGATCTTTTAAGGCTCTTCTTTACCTTGAAGAAAACTCCCAAGTGTACAGTATGATTTTAAAAAAAAAGGTATAACTCAAGCCGCAAAATAGTTGAAACATGCATTCGTATTAACGTGTTTCGGATTCTATTGATAAATTAATAATCTGGGAAACTACTTTAAGTTATAAAGAAGGCTTTATATTATTTACGTGTTAGCTTAAAATATGGAAACTATTGCTTAAAATATGGAAAATCACAAAAAATGCATAAAAAATAATAAATTTTTACTCAGTTAATCTGTTGATTAAAAGGAGTTGCCATCGATTTCTTTTAATTATGAGATATAAGACAAACGCACATAGCCTTTAAGAACAATTTAAGATGTTTCACAACTTTTTAGGTTTGAAAAACGGCGTCCGAAACACGTTAGTACGATGTGCATATTTTTGCTGTTTTACGCAAGGTATAGAAGACCCTTAAGCATTCTTCCGTTAGTGATATTTATATCCTTAGGTTTCATCTTGGAATTAAGATATCTATAATTTTATACTTATAAAATAATGAGGTAAAGTTTGTATGATCCTGTCCATGTTTGCTTTAATGTACAACATTACTTAACTAGGCCTATTATTTGTAAAAATATTTCACTACTACCTATATAATTTAGACCTTTGAATTACTTCTTTTATTTCTTGAGAAAAAAGAGCTTACTTTTAATTTTGCAATTTCAGTGTTAAATCACAAATTGACAGTACATATGACTAAGCTATACACAAATATACCGATTAAAGATTTAATAAAACAATATATAGATACGATTCAAGCCGAGAAATTGATTTTTAATTTTATTTAGTTCTAATACCAGAGTGTTTATGAGGGGAGATTACTATATAGTTTTTTTTCAAAAACTTAATTTCCTAAGTAAGAATAAGTTAGCTATGACACTACCCAGTTTATATATATATTATTGTTTACTAGATGTTAAGGCGAATTTAAAGAACTGTACTCTCAGGCAAAATATTCATAGTTACAATACTAGAAGGAAATATTGTATAGATGCAATGCATGTAAGACTTAAAAAAACTGACAACAGTATTCTATGAATGAAAATAAAACTTTTTAATAAATTGCCTGAGGAGGCTTGGACAACTGGATTAGGGAATTTTAAATTAAGAGCCAGTAGTTGGCTCAAACTGAAAACTTTTTATTCCATCCAGGAGTATTTGATTTGTGACACTAGTTCATTAAGTTTTTAAATGTTCATTAAAATAGGTTGTCTTTTTGTAGTTGATTGTGGTTGTATATTTGTATTGATTTTGACTGTTTCTTATAGTAATTTTATTTTATTGTTATATTGATGTCACTTGAAAAAAGTGATGTGTTGGAAATTTTTCTTCAAATTTTGCTCATTTTGTTAAATTATGTTGACACTGTCTATTGCCATAAAAAATGTGCTTAATGACAATAAAAGATTTTTAATTTTGAATTTGAATTTTATATATTCAGTACTACAATAACCTACTATTATAACCTTCACATAAAGATGTGGTACATACCTAGCTACAATGAAGGAAATAATGTTCAACATTTGGAAGACAACTTAGGTGCTCTTCCTGCAAAATTATAATTTCGAGCCTCGTCAGTTTAGAATCCTTTTCATAACCCTTTGTGGCTTCCTGTCACATGTTATAAATTTTATTGGTCCTCAACAGCACACAACAAATTACTCTGAAACAAAATATTTCCTCTGAAATCACTTAAGTTTTATTACATATTAATTTTAGTGTTTTTGCCAATATAGTCCTTATTCTTAAAAAGTAATTAAAACTATCAAAATTGATAAATTTGTGCTTTTGTATTAAAACTATTATTTAATATAAAATACATAGTATTTAATCAAAATATGCCACTGGTCTGATAATAAAACAAACTAAATACATTATTAATTAGGTTTGAGCTAATAAACAAAACCACTGGAATGGTGTAAGTCTTACAAGATTGTTATTATACATTATTCTGATAAGGTACGTTTACACTGGTACACAAGTATGAGGACTTGTATAAGATACAAGATAAATTGACAAATCACCGGTGTTAATGTCTTAAAATAATATTGATAAAATATTTTATAGGTAGGGCCTACAGTACCCTGTTTATATTAATCGTCTGCTAAATGATAACTAGTTAAGTTTTTTGGCGTAAGTTTACTATTTGACCCTTGTTTTGCAGACAACGGCGTTGTTTTACATTCTACTGTTAAATGTTGAATACAGGTAAACATACTGTGACTAAATACTATAGGTTAGAACTTATTAGGTGTTCTTTTATTATTATTGTTGCATTTCTTTTACCATAGGCTAGCCTAGGATCGAATAGCAAACTTCCGCCAGTTTGTTTTTACTACAATTTTATAACTTATGTACCGGTACTAACTCTTTATTTTTCCCGGAAAAGCATTTTGGAGACGTTGTTTTACATTATACTGATAAGGTACGTTTACACTGGTACACAAGTATGAGGACTTGTATGAGATACAAGATAAATTGACAAATCACCGGTGTTAATGTCTTAAAATAATATTGATAAAATATTTTATAAGTAGGGCCTACGGTACCCTGTTTATATTAATCGGCTGCTAAATGATAACTAGTTAAGTTTTTTGGCATAAGTTTACTATTCGACCCTTGTTTTGCAGACAACTGCGTTGTTTTACACTCTACTGTTAAATGTTGAATACAGGTAAACATACTGTGACTAAATACTATAGGTTAGAAACTTTTAGGTGTTTTTTTATTATTATTCTTGCATTTTTGTTATCATAGGTTAGCCTAGGGTCGAATAGTAAACTTCCGCTGAAAAACCTTGTCAACTACGCTACCTCAATCTAGATAAGAAGGTAAACCTCAAACCATAACTTAGCTGCAGCTGCAGCATTTTGTTAATAAAAGTATAATTGCTTACATTTTTTCTGACTAGAATTTGCTACAAAACAAAAATTTGACTACTTATTGTAATTTGTTACCTAGTAAGTGTATAAACCATGTAATGCAAATTTTTATAACGATTCAGCTATAAAACTAATCTAACTTTTACACCATTACCTAACCTTAAGTAATTTGTATTAGCCTATTTTATAATAAAGAAAATTCCATAACACTACAAAAGAAAAGGCTTTCTATATAGTTACATGAACTTCATACATTTCTGTAATAGGAAGGCCATAGATTGCTTTAAGTAGCCTAGGCTAGGCCTTTTTCTACAATGGTATTTAACTATTTATTGTTTATGGTATGCTATGTACACCATATCATGAAAGATGTTATTATTAAATAATTCTATATTTATTTATGTAACTTAGGCTACAAATGATATAAAATCTAATAAGTCTTTAAAAACTAATATAATAATCTTTAATAAAACTTTTAACCGCCATAGCCTAACCTAAAAATAATTAAACCCTAGCCAATACACAAACTAGTTTACCAAGTTATTTTTAAATGTTAGAATTAGGTAGCCTACGATCTTACCTGAAATTTAACACTTCGAAGAGTAAATTAATTGTATAAAACTTTAAACTGTCCCGTCGAAAGAGATTTTGAGTATCACAAGTCACAACATTGGAACACTGCTTGAAGAATAAAGAACCGGCCATTTTGCAGCCTTACTTGCATAGCCATAGCCTATGTAAGTTAGTAAAACAGCATACATATGATTTATTACTTAAAATAAACACACCCCTCTTCGGAAAAGGTCCAGCGGTAAATAACACAGTATTTAAATCGTAAAATGCAAAAGCACCATAAAAACACTAAAACAGCACAACTTTCTCTTCTTTTGAACTAGCTGAGAGTACAAAATGTACCATCCCGCACGGTTTGGTTCGGCACTCCTATGAGTTGATGAGTTGGGGTTAGGGTTGGGACAAAGATGAGAACGTCCTACGTCCTCAGTTTTACAGTTAGGGGTCTACAGTTTTGAACTTGGCCGACCAAAAAATACGCAATAAATCCTAAAAATATATGGCCTCAGATTCCAGCAGGAATTGCGTGTCTAACAAATTCGTACGCCTATATACTATAGCCTATACGTATTTACCAAAAACCATACTACTGAAAAATACTTTTCTTTTTACTTTGTTTTATTTTACATCAACTACAATTAATTATTTTAATTACATAATATGTAGATAAGAAAATTTCCCATCCAAAAAATATTTAGCTTATATTTAATTTTGTTTTATGAAAATAAAACTTATTTATTGCAATAGTTAAATAATTACCGTAACGTACTATATTATTAGTTGTTAAAAAACTTACCTATAATTATAACCATTCCAACTGTTAAATTCAAATTCAACAGAATGAACAGTATAATAAATAGCTTCTAGACTGCAGAGATGAGTGTGTTTTTTCTTCTTGTTTTTGTCCAGTAATATTTTTGTATGTCTCAATTTAAAACCACACGAATATTTCATGCGATCACAAGCAGACGTTTATTGACTGTTTTCGTTTTCAATAAAATCGTTACCCTTAAACGGAAAATTACCGTTATTTCGACTAATGATTATAATCGAAAAACTGACGTGTTACAAGAAACGTCAAAAATTACCCACTAACCGTTTTCCAACTTTATATCCTACTACACGACGTTTTTTCAACGTAAATTACAATCGAAAAACCGACGTGTTAAAAAAGACGTAAAATAATTAACGAATAACCGTTAATTTACCATCTATCCCATTAAACGACGTCTTTTTTTCGTATGTGTGCTACGTGGGTACACTCTGGCCATCTTCTTCCAAGTTTATGAAGGAGGAATACTCATTTAGGTTATAGAATCTGCCACGTATGTCATCTCTGATTATGGTTGCAGCAGCTTTGACTATACGTAAGTTCTCATCTTCTACATAGGATTCTATTTCTGAAGGCCACTTTTCAATGAAATATTTGTCGGCAGTACTTCTAAAAGTAAAGATGCATGTCTTATTTGGCAAAGTTGTACACATTAATGCACTGCCATAACGTTGCTTGAGTAGGGCTTTTATATGTTTATCCGAATACAAATCCTCCGTAGTATTCTCAGCGATTTGTAACATAATATTTTTCAGTTCATCAAGTGTGTATTGGCACTCATCGTTTTCATCTAAAATAGAGCAAAGCCTATCAAACATACTAGCACAGGATTCAATCTTGGGTCGACCTCTTTCAGTTGATTTAGTAACTGTCTTGAATGTGGTAAAACAATCTGTATGATAGCACGCTTTAGCAGCTATTAAATCTCCTAATGTGCATATTCGGCGTTTCACTTCATTCCCCCATTCATCTTGCCGCTCATCACAGTACCTCTTGATATTTTCACACATGACATAAGTCATCACTTTACATGCCACACGCCCTCTAGCCTTTGGTAGCTTGGTATTTGGCTGTTCGATCTCCTCCGCACACAATATACAATACGTTTTAAAATCAATCGAAGTAACATTACTTCGTAATGTAGCTGGACTAGATTCTCTTTGTGCAAGTTCCCGTTTCCGTTTCTTGATATTTTGCTTTGCCGTGTACTTCTTTCGGCAATTGACATGGACTGTAATTTGCGTAATTGATGACAAAAAAATATGAATTCCGTCGTTTCTTTCCTTACTAGCTTCAATTAAAGAGCTCAGTCCTCTTTTCACTTCAACAATTTCACCTTCTTGCAAACTTGAGTTGCATATAACACAGTTTATGTCATCCATTATTTTCTTTTAGTCATCACAATTCCTGAAACAAACAGTCGTCACAAAAATTATTTTCACTTACAAGGCCACTATAAAGTGTAAGATTTTTTGAGAAGATATATAACTACTAGAATTCGAACAAAATTCAAGTTTTGTTTTTACTAATTTGAGTTTTTCTCAATAACCGTTGGAGATAGGACAAAAGTTATCAGAACTAAAAAGATGTATGTCTTTGTGGTCTTTAACTTTTGTTTGAAAATATTTTTTTTATCTCCAACGGTTAGTGAGATATGGCCAAAAAAGTGAAAATCGGCCGCCATTTTCAAAGATGGCGGCCGTAGCACAGCATGCACGAATGTTGATTTTTAATATGTTGTTACTGGGTGCTAGTACTATACATATGCAAAGTTTCCCCTTTTAGGGAATTATTTCCCCCTAATATCCTAATATGACTGGACTATACAAGACTGAATGATGGTTAATTAGAATGTATGACCTATGCCCCTTCTACCTCTATTAAGAGTTACAAATATTTTCCCCGCCATGCAGAAACATTTAACTTCACCCTACTAGATCATTTAATATAAGATAAATTTACAATGGAAGCAGTGGGCACATCTTCACAAAATGTTATTTGATTACACTATGACAGATTTGTTCCTGTACTAAAATGTACGGTAAATAAATTATTATATAGGCCTAAAACCAATAAAAGTTGCTTACCCTGGAGCCATAGGATTATATATAATTAAGATCAAGTCTGTCTGCATTAATCATATTAAAAATATAAAACCACAATGTGTCAAATACCTGTAGCAACGTCCATGTAAGTTACCTATACAAATTTGTTTCAAAGCTATTTCCAAACATTCATTTGTTACAACCTAAGTATCATCTAGATGTGGAAATTTTTAGTAAACTTAAAATGAATAGTTTAAGTTATATTAAATGTACAGTAGGTACATCTAAGTCTTACCTTATTATTGGTACTAAATGCTTAACTCATACTTGTTATGTTAAACAATTGTTTTAACAAAATTATTTTATGCAGTATTTGTTATTTAATATCCAAATAAACATAAAATATCATATTTACAGTAAAACATTATCAATGATATGATAAACTTGTATCAAGTGAACTACCAACTTTTAATTTGATGTACAGCATTGCTTTAAAGTAGCTTTTATCCAAGTTAAATTTTATTTTTTATTATTTATTTATTCCAACACTCCAACACAGCCAGCACTAGAAATAACAGTAACAACAAAATTTATTTATGCTACGATTAAACATGAAATAAATCCCTAAAGCCCCTAGTTTGCGAGCTATGTCGAGGTCACCACTTAAAAGAGAGAGAGAAAAAAGACGAGTCTTAGACGGAAGAACAAGAAAAAGAAAAAAAGAAAAGTGAAATCAAACTAATAACAGGCACTAAAGTGCACTTCATTTAATACATTTTTTAAACACAAAAACTAAAAACCCAATGCAAGTAAATCAAGTAATAATAACAGTACTAAACCAATTGCAATGTAAATCATTAAATTATATAATTAATTAAATTACAGTTAAATTATAGTATATTATAGTTAAATTATACTATACTTATAATTACAAAAAAAAAAACATCCATACAATACATGAATAAACAGCTCAATAATAACACATTCGTACTAAATTTAATAATTTTAAAAACAAAAAATTCTTGGTTACTTAATAATAATTCTTCAACCAATCAAGAAACAAACATGTCGTCTTTATTTCTAGAAATATTATTAAATAATATCTATTGAAAAGGCCACCAGTTTAATTGTTTAAAAATGCACTTATTGAACAAGCATTTGTATTTACAATATACACTGGCAGTTGGTTGTACAGGTTTATAGCACAATATGAAAAATCTAAAGGCTTTACTATTTGGGCAAGATAATGCCACCCTATTTTTTGTAGTACACCTTCCCAAAACATGACCTCTTCTTAAATAAAAAATGTTTAAGTCTCTGTAGATAAATAAAGTGGCTTATAGATGGGGAGAGTATTGGATGACTACTAGCGGAGAGTACTTGCGGCTAGTTACTTACCGCCTACTATCCTCGTCTAAACAGGTACTCTCCTCTGAGCGGGATAGAAGCTACTCGTGGCCAGTGTAGTTAAACATGTTCAACTTTACTCGCGACAAACCGGAGAGTAGCAGTCACGTGACCTTCTGGCGCCATCTACTTCCCCCATCTAAATATGTACTAGCCGCCGTAGTCAGTCAGGGGCTAGTGTTTGATAACACTAGTTAGGGGAATAGTGGAATAACAACAGCTCTAGGAAACACTCCAGTTTCCAAACTAAAATTTATTAAAAAAAACTTAACAGGTAAAATTACTTCACTAAATAATAATGATTTTATAATAAAAGGTGATATTCTATCTATTCCAGGTGATTAGGTTCTTAATAACATTCTTCCCTTTGTAGTTTATTGGGATATTATTTTCCCACCATGTTTTCGTGTACATAAATACATTTTACACCCTTTAGGAGTGCTGGGATAATAATTTCCCAAATATGATTCTGATCCTAAATCTACAAGCTACAGATGGTTGATACTGTTGAATAGCTGGTTTCCATATTCAACCAGGTTAATAGCTGCAAGTAAATTTGTGGGAAGATAGTATTTCACTATCACTCTGCAATCCATTGGTTTCAGTAAAATTGTAAATGTAATTGGTCCTATTGAAATCTATTTACTGTTATAAAGATCCATTTTTGAGTAGGTTTTCAAAACTATGATTAATTTTAAACATTTCTATCATAATCCTTATAAATAAAACTGAGAATCTGTGTGTGTGTGTGTGGGTCGCCGTACGGACAAATTATAGAGAGTTAAGCCATGAAATTTTCAGGAAATGTTCCTTAGGTAATGTAGTTTTGCACCTATGTCTTAGTTTTTTGTATTTCCTCTAGGGCTTTGACCCACGGGCACCCAAAAAAATGCAATGTTAATCTTATGGAGTGAAAAAGACGTAAAAATCAAAACATTTGTCTGCTATTAAACTAACACAGCTGTGGTATATACTGTTTATTTTAATTCACTGCCATCTAAATTAGACATATGGGTTAAACTGCAATCCAAATATACCATATAAAATTTTATTCGTGGAATTTATAATATCTTTGCAACTATGCATTTTATAAGATGATATTATTGATTTTAATTTAAATAGCATTTTAATGTTTGTAATACATTTTCTGATTCATTATAATAAATAAGAAGGTTTTTAAGAAAATTGTATGAAAGGTGTAGTCAGCTGATTGTTCAGTATTTGTACAGTTATTGTTTACAACTTTTAGTCAACTAAAAATTTAAGTGCACTGGCACCTAAATTAGACATATGGGTAAAACAGCAATTATAAATAAAACGTAACATATGTTTTTAGAAGGCTCCATTGGGGGTTGGCGTGCGGAGCACGCAGGGGTCTCCCCTAGTTTTAAATATTTATGTATGTATCCCAATGAAACATACTAAAATTAAAAAAAGAGTTAAACAGCTTATGGTTCACTGGGATAATAATGAAAAATAATATACATATATATATACAAGGGGGTAAATTTTAAACAATTTTATTTTAGATTATTGTTATTATAACCTATTGGGATGTATTTTAATTAAAAATAAATAAATTATGAATGTCCCAGTCTACTGTCACGTAAAGAGTAACTTCATTAGAGTTAGCAAGAATAAAAGTAAATGAATTCTAGACATCGGTATTTAGGGAACAACTGGTCAAATGTAGCATTAGAAAAACTATTGCATGAATCTATATCACTCCTCAAGTCTTTAACGATATCATCAAAAAAACTATTACATGTATTTGCAATGCCAAAAGGATTATCTGACAAATATAAATGATTAAGAATTTATCTGACTAGGAATCCTGTTCCTCCCTTCCACTTCAAGTATACTATTCCATTGCTTCCTTCACTAGCCCATTGCTTTTTTGCATCATTTTTATTTCTCTCTATTTTAAGTTGCAAACAATTAGATCATGGTAGGTATGACCAGAATTGAAATCAACAGATTTATATTCAATACCATCTCTACTTCAATAATTACTGAAAACTCTTGTTGATTTCGATATTAGTTCCAGTCCATAAGTGGCCATTAAAGTTTGATTTCATAAACATCATTCGTTTCCTTTAAAATACAGAAATTAATGTCACCGATAATAACAAACTTTCTTTCTGGAAAGACAGACAGAACATTGCCAAGCTCGAGAAGGAAAGCTGACATTGATTGACCATGTAAACATTGTATACCCAATACAGAGGTAAGGATATTATGTCCAGTGTCAATAGTTATCCGTACGCATCAGTTGTTTAAAAAGGTATGGCAGCTTGACTGACAAGTATTGTCCTAGCACGTATATTATTATACCACCCCATCTACAATCTTCGTTATATTTAAAAAATTGATTATAATCATTTGTATTAAATCTCTGTCATAAAAGAGAAAACCTTTACAAAATGAATGTAGGTTTTATTCATCTTAAAACTAGACATAACAGTTAGCATGAAAATAAACATTGAATTGTTATTAAGAATTGAACATATGATAACATAAGAATTAATTAAACATATGTAAAGAAACAGTATTATGACTTTTCACCACATTCTTCCTCCCTTGATTTTCAGACGTAGTCTTTCAGGTATGTGGGAGCTCTTCTTTGTCGATAGGATAGTCTAAGTTTAGATGGTTGATCATCAATTCCTGGGTCTGTGAGTTCTAGCTCGAAATCGGCTACTTCTTGTTGTATGTAAGTTCTTGGTGTTACTGGTGTTGGTTGACTGTCTTCTTTATTTGTACTATCTTGTGAGCCTAGTCTAGTAGGGCTTCTGTGAGATATATTTATACTTGATCTTAGGCTGTTGAAATCAGATTCACCTGGCAGCCGCTCACAATCGCCTCTCGGACCTAAATGGCGAAGGGATACAGTTTCTTCATTTCCGTTTGGTAGTCGTACAATGGCATAGTTTGGGTTTGCTTCTATCAGATCTACCTCGTGAACAAGTGGAAGGTATTTACTTTGTCTAACATATCGCTTCAAGTGTACTTTTCCAGGTGTCATGAGCCATGTTGGCATAGATATTCTATTTGTTGATTTTCTGCTGTAGACAAACATTCTCTCATGTGGTGTCACATTTGTAGCAGTGCACAACAATGATCTTACACAGTGTATAAAATCGTTTATAACTTTTTCCCATTGATTGATTTGCATATTTCTACTCTTTAAGTTGAGAGATATAGTTTGCCAAAGAGTTTCATTTAATCGCTCTGTCTGTTGCCTTGAGGATTATATGGTGTTGTTCGACTCATAGCTATACCTCTAGAATGAAGAAACGTTTTTAAGTCGTTAGACATAAATGAAGATCCTCTGTCTGTGTGGATGTATGACGGAGTACCAAATATGCTGAATGAATCACAAAACTTCTCAATTACAGTACTTGCAGTCAAGTATGCACATGTAAACAAATGGGAAACGAGAATATTCATCTATGATTGTTAGTAAGTACTTATTCTTTGTTTGGTATGGCAAAGGTCCTTTAAAATCGACATTCAATCTTTCAAATGGTGTAGTTGCTTTTATTAAATGCATTTCTTGAGGTTTGTAGAAACGTGGTTTGAGTTCGGCACACACTGGACACAAGGCAGTCATCTTCTTGATTTCTTCAATAGAAAACGGTAAGTTTCGGATTTTGATCCAGTGACTCATTCTTGTAACTCCTGGATGTCCAATGTTTGAATGTAAAGTGTAAAGCTTATTTGCTCGAGTAGCACCGCAAACTTTTGATAGTTCATCCGCAACTTCATTCTGCTTACTTGGTCAGTAAACAATATAACTGAAGCATGAGAGTTCTAATTAATGATGGAGTATCTTTTAATTTTTAATCTTGCTATTGTGATGTTGGTCAAACATAAAAGTCA
>JAGFPH010000099.1:526391-577552 GCA_018207615.1 Philaenus spumarius
GTACCTGTAAGTTAAGGGTTTTGTTATTTATATAATAACCTACTCAATTGAATTGTTTTGATCACTAGGGTCAGGTTTCAACTTTGTACATGTCAAATTTAAACTCTGTATATAAAGTCAGGTTTGAACCATATACAATAGGCCTAGGTATTTTTTTTTCATCTATAGGCTATGCACTATATTCTAAAAAACTCATTTTCTTTAGTTGCCTATGAGAATTATGGTAACAGGTTTAGACAAAGATTGAAGATGTGGGAAATATTTTAGAAATTCTACCTGATCATTAAACTTGGGATCTTAAGAAAAAAATCTCTTAATAATATCTAACATTAAGACGCACTGCATCCTTTCTATCTGAAGTTTATTTTGTTTGCTAAGTAACCGCTCATTGTCATATGTATAATTAATTTTTTTGATTATAAATACTTTGCTTAGTTAAATATTGTGTGTTGTATTTTCATTAACCAGTTCTACCAAGTAGACTACCTCAGTCAATAGTATAAATCTTATAACTATACAACAGAAAAATGTATAAATTTTAAAAATATATGTTATTTTTTATATCTGTTCTTTTACTTATTTTAGCGTGGTATGATGAGACATGTTTGGTTCTTAATCCATATTTCCAAGTTTCGGATATGGATTGTTGGCCATGTGAAAATGTCCGTAGTGTGTTAAACCTCACAGGAAGTAACATTAACAGTGAAGAATATCATTCTGGAATTCCTTTTATATACAAGGTATTTACTTGAGGTATTAAGCTGTTCAGAATTGGTGTAGGCCTACATATCAGTTTGGAAAAATTTTGAATTGGTGGTTTTTATTTGCTTTCAGGAAAATTCACTGAAACAAGTCGATTTTGAGGCACTACGATTGATGTATTTTGATCAAAAAGAAGTATTTGACCGTGATGCTTTACGAGTTACGTCAGATAGATGGGACACAATTGAAGAAATCATGGAAAATGAACATTTTGTTCGCACAGAAAGCAACGACTCACATGTCGAGTGGTATTTGTTTAACTGTCTTAACACTTTAAATTATATAATTTAATTATCTTGCCTAAACCATAATTTAATTAACCTATTTTATTTATTTAACTGCATTACAATTGTTAATTTGTAATATTGTGCCCCTCATATTTATTAGTGATCTACAAATTAAATATCTGACCGAGCATAAGTGAGTTCCTGTTACAAGACCGTTCATCATTTCTTCTGTCTGTTTGTTACGCATTCTTCGATTTACTTCAAATTTGGCATAAATAATAATAATAATTTTATTTGCCATTCGATATATTCAGTACAATAGACATTGTCAAAAATTAATTTTAAGTTAACATCAGGTTTATAAATATTATCCTACATTAATAATCTCTTTAGAAAAACATAAACATGCATACATTATCACACAAGATAAAAACAAGTTAAAAATTTATTGTATCATTCTTTAGTGTATAAAATTCCTGTAATGAATAAAAGGGGTTCTCGACAAGCTAAGTGTAATAACTTTCTCAAACATGTTTTACTGGAGGTAGTATCAAGATTATTACTAATTTTGTACATTTTTAAAACCACTGATAAATGACAATTTGATGATTGCTGCAGCCTATCAAATTTATTTACCTTTTGTTAAATATTCCTTGAAATCAGGAAAAACGATGTATGTGTAGGGATTTTTTTTTTAAATAAACTTTTAATTTTATTATACACCTTGTAAATGAGTCACAACATTATATAACTCAAATTGTTCTATTTCACTGTAGATGAATGGTTAGTGTCGGTGGCTTTAGTTCTAAGTATTCTTCGTTTGATCCCATGAATCTTTACTTTTTAAATTTTAATGTGTCATATTCATATAGGATCTAAATTTTGCTTTCTGTGTCACTATGAATAAATTTTTTACTTTCCTTACCCTATACTAGGTAAGGTAAGTATTGCGATCGACCCAAAAATTCAATGTCGAGTTTTCATAATATCTTTACGTTTCAAGGCCCCCTGAGTCCAAAAAATGCATTTTTGGCAATTGGTCTGTCTGTGTGTGTGTGTGTGTGTGTCCGGAGTGCACAGGGCAAACGGCTGGACGGATCGAACTGAAATTTACAGGATATCTTCAAACACGTAAACAATTAAACCCATGTAAATTTGAAGCAAATCGGAGGTGGTGTCTTACCGTGGGACCAGTTTTTAGCACATTTTTGGTATTTACTCCAAAACCCCTCTAACGATTTTGATTAAACTTTGCTAACATACTCTACTCAGACCCCCTTAACACGCTATGTACGCTATATACTCTTAAAAATTCGTTGAAAAAAGTTATTACAAAAACGCAAGTTATTTTGTTTGTATCTATGAAATGGCTGGTCCTATCGACTTGAAAATGGTCTCATTCGATTCAGCGTCCAAAAGAATGTCAAAAAAGATACCCCACTCAACTTTTTCCATTTTTTTCAAAAATTGACCCCAAAAACGCCCTTTTTGGGGGCAAAAATGACTTTTTTTAAACTAGCCGTGTTTGGTATCGACCTTGACATTTTTGGGGGTGAGAAATCGATTGAGACCAAAATTAGGTCCGTGGGATTAACCGTTTTGAAGTTAGTACCGCTTTCTTCGAAACGGATACTCCTATTAACTCGAAAATGCTATCATCAATCTCTCGCTCGAAAAATTTGGTAATTGATACAGCATCTATTTTGGTAAGGAAAGTTGTGTGATGTGCACACCAGATGTTTTTTATAACTTTCATTATCTTCCAATAAATCTTTTAATTTCAATGTTTATTGTCAATGTTTTATTTTATATTATTTTGCAGGCGTTTGAATAGACTTGAACCAACCCGTATTGTGCGAAGAGTATTTGGGTCTTCTCAACACATCCCACATTACACAACTGGTTCGACACCTGAGAAATTTATACTATTAGATGAACCTAATGCACCACCATATCCATTAGTAAGTTAATAATTTAAATATTAAAAATTTACATATTTTGTATGTAAGAAGGTACTGGATAGTATTAGTAGAGGTGGATTAAGATCGGATTTTCATGTGCCTGTTACAATATGACACTGATACTTAGTCTCAAGTATACCCTAAGGAGGAGATTAAATTACTTAATGTAAATGTTAGTAAGAAGTATTTTAATAATAGTTTAAGTTTTTATTCAAAAGCAAAGTTAGGACCATCGGCTGATTCGGCTCCTCCCTCCACTTAACCTTATAAATATATAAATAATTCATAACTTTTTCTAAAAAAATATATAAAATAAAACGAACATGTACAGAATTTAAGGCATAAAAAAAGATACAATTCAAGATGTAATGAATTAAAGTACAAGAAATAATAACAAACAATCTTGAAATACAAAAAAAGAGGGTCAGATATGTAAAAAAAAAAACAATTCCAGTTATACAACACAAGCTGTATACAAAGTTTTGTTAACTTATTTTAAGTAACAAATATAATGGAAGAGGTTAAAGGGACTTTTGTTTAAAATCACAGATTTTTTTATAAGTTGCCTTTATATAAGTTTATGGAAGGGTTGAAATTTACTAGAGTTCTCTATTGCAGTCCTGGATGTAAGACAATAAACAATGACACACTTTTCATAGATACACTGCATTTACATAGAAGTTTTTACTCATGTCAGCATCTCCACAAGAGATGCTAATTTCACCATTTCTTCTTCCCGGGTATGATTCAAGTTGTCTACGTTGGTTGCTTGAAATCCAGTCAAATTGTGTTTTCAGCAGAAAAGTTTTGGGGTAGTTTTGGTTTCTTCTATTTTATATGTTTTTTGGGGTACTGAATCCGCATCTGAGGTTTGCCTACAAAATTTTGTGACGCAACATTGAAAATGCAAAAACGTGTTAAAAATTCTCGTTTAGGCGATTTTTTGCTTACAACTCGAAAACCATCAACTTTTTGTAAATAACCTCCCTATTCAAAAGAAATTACATAAAATTTCCTACAAATTTCATTCCTTAGATTTTTTCTCCGACGAACCGTTGGGGAATGAGCGCTAATTGAAAATTCGCATATTTTGGCTGGTTCCCTAAAACTCACTTTTGTAATGTGCTGCCGGCTCCCTGTTACAAAGGTCCCTGTTCGGGCGCCATTTTTGTAACGTGCTGCCGGTTCCATGTTACAAAGGTCGCTGTTCGGGCGCCATTTTGTAATGTGCTGCTGTCTAGCAAGCCGTTTACAACACAAATTTATTAATAATAATAAAAAATAAAATGAATTTTGACAAGATGTTTCTAAGTTGATTTTACATAATAAAATATTCCTTTCTATGTAACAATTATTTGTGCTCTTATACCTTTAATTTATGTATTTTACTTTATTTATTAATCTTACTTCAATTCACTAAATTATTATCCCTCTAAGCACAACAAAAACAAACAAACCTAACCCCAAATTGAAAATATGTTATAGCCCTGCCAGATCTGTGTTTGTCACAGCTGACGGGTAAATCTTTGTTACATATATGGTGTATTTTAATATCTGTGTGTTCAGTTGGCAACTACTGGGCAACGCATCTTAGAAGCATAAACTCTGTGTTCCACACACGGAGAATATGCCGCCAAAACTACGTCACTGCGGCCCCCAAACTTGATACACACCGCCATCTTCATTCTACACTGAATTTATTTAATTTTCTTTTTAGGTTCATCTTTACCATGAACTCTTTGCTAGGAAGGAAAGGAATCAAATTAACGAAACATAATTATAGTTGGCATTAGTTTTTTAATGCCCCATTTTACTTTTTAAACTAACAAGAAAAACTAATCAAATAGTAGTTAGCAAACCATAACTTAATCTTTTTTTAAAGCAATCACTCAGACATGCACTCCCAGTATTATCAAATTTAAACATACAAAAATTAATAGAAATTAATACCTTTTAAATGCAGACTTATTTTTATTGAAATTTTCTACTTACGTACGTTTTTTGTGTTACTTGAATTTATAGTGCACTCTATTAACAAACAAAGAAGAATGAATTTACTTTAATTTATATCTGAATTTTTTAAAACTTCGCCATAACTTAAGGCATATTTCTTCAAGAAATACCGCAAATTTTCACTACTAGGTGAGTGTTGCTCACAACGTACTAGAGACACGTCTTTAATGTTTGATGATTCTTCTCCAAGTGAAGCGACGCGATATTGTCTCTTCTAACAGTTCGCGCACTGACGTCATCTCGCGTGATCAATTTCGACCAATCAGAAACACCTTTGTGTTACTTGAGACCTGCTTGAGGCTAAGAACCTGTGATATATTGTTCGACACCTTGACTTTGAGGCTATAGTCTTGTGACGTCATCTATTTTCATTCCAAACCTATTTTAATATTGTCTTTATCTTTTACCTTTGTAATTTTCTTTTGTAACAAAAATTAAGTGATTTATATTAATTAAAAACAAAGCTGCCTGCATTCTCCCTTTGGATTTCTATGTTTATTACTTTAAAATGTTATCTTAAACTTGCCTAAATAATCCAAACTTTGCAATACCCCTCCTTTTACGTTACGCCCTTATTTATTATTCTAATTTCCTTAAGCTCACATATATTACACTTTTCACTCCAAAATTTTAGTTTATTATTAAAGGCAGTCAACTAGTATGAATTCCTTCTAGTTCTCTGCATATATATCTTATTTAGATCGTATATATATGTTACAAAAAAGTTGAAATTCCAAAGAAATATCTTAAAAAATTATTATTATAAAAAACTTTATTATATTGTATTATATTACATTAAGCCGTTGTCATTAGAGGGTTCTGGCTGAAGGTATTTGCAGGTGGCGGGTTTCCCGGCATAATTTCGGGGCTGTTCATCTGGAAATGAAAGAGGTGATGCGAAAATAACAACTTGTGATCATATGAGATGAAAGTATGTTTGTAGAAAAATGGCCCAAACTGACATTTATCTCACTGTTGTTTATCTCAGGCAAATGCAAAATGGTGATTTGCAATATCCAAAACAAATTTCAAAATGAAGAAATTCTTTGTATCATTGCTACACAGGCAAATCAAAATCATCAAAAGGTCTATCTATATCTTTCCCCATCAGTGCCACATATTCATTTGACAGGGCCAACGTAAGAGCTGTTGTAATAAACAGCCTATCAATGTAAATAGTTTATATATGAAGTAAAATTCATCTACTGAAAGTGTATTATTTCTTCTTATCATTTATGTTTGTATTGCAGCCAACCACAGAGGGTTCGACTGTGTTTGTAGTCCAAGGCAGTGGTACTCGAATGCTCGTTCTCACGCCTGTGGCAGAATGTAAAAAACAATGTCAACGTGTTTCAATTGTTCTTAAACCTCATCATATTTGTAAGTTTTTATCTTTTTTTAATCTTGCTGGAAAGTATTCATGCATGATTTTTATAAGGCATAAGGAACCGGTTGATTGAATTGAAAGTTTAAACAAACAAAAAACTGTCATTTTAGGTCTTTGTGTTTTGTTTTAAGTACTTTCTTTACTTAATTCTAATATTATAATTAATTTATGCATACTTTTTAAAACTTTGGAAAAACAAATTTTATAAAATTACTGCATAATCTGTTTTGAAAATTGTTTGTGTTTTATTTACATTTCTTAATTCAACCAATCGTGGATGCTCATTAGTCCATATTATAATTGAGACTCGTACAAAGAATCATTTTCTGTAAACTATATATTTAATTGAAAACAATATAGGGCCTACTAATGAAAAATAAAAATATTGAATGCAAAAGATTTGATAACAGCAGTAAACAGATTAAATTACAGATTTAAGAGACACTTATCACATATATTATTTCTCAAGGCCATTTTTTGTCGGTACGCTGTAACTTCCTTAATACATCATCAAATTACATGAATGAGGCATAATTTTAAAGCTTTCCTTAGCCGCTACACCGGAAAAGTATACAAAATACAAAAAAAAGAAATAAAGAATCCAAAAGTAACAGTGATGTAAGATCAAGTAAGTTGTAGGGATATTTTCCTGGCGTTGGGAACACTGATGATAACAATACCCAGCTGGAGAGCTGCCGTTACGCCACTACATTGCTATTTTTAATTAATTGTAAGCGTGGTTATAAACAGCATTGTGGATACACCTATGTGTTGTTGTTTACCTTCTGCAAGTTGGTAAGTTGTTTAAAAACATATAATAACAATAACAAAATTATTTCTCTTTAACATGGATTTAAATTAATAAAACACTGTTAGTAAGTTAGAATGCGAATGCTTCGCATGAGTCAGCTAGTGAATAATAATTTCTGACATGTTACGTTTGACAATAAATTGTTAAATGATTTATGATTTGTATATACTTTTTATTGATTATTACCGTGCTAATTCCATTTTGATTTCATTACAACTTAAACATCTTGACTTCGGTATAGTCATTAGTCATTGCTTTGACTCGCATTGCCAAAGCATTACCAAAACTATTAACATGGCGTCTGATTTCTGTCGAAAATTACTTATGCAATTCATTATTAATCATTGCCACTTTTCGTATTGAATCGCCTCCATCTAGTCGTTTAATTGCTTCCCATTTTTTTATCTAAAGCTAAAACACACTTTCGCTTTCCACTCATAATGACACTCTCATTCACAAAGTTTAACACCGATACTGACTAAAAACAAAAGAACAAACTACAGTTTCAGAGGGAAGAATAGTGAGTCCTAAATAGGGTACTTCGAGAAGAGGAGACTACCTATCCGCTTAAGGTTACCTTAATATTTTGTTGGGTAAGAGTGGAAATATTTTCAGGATGTACAAGGCAAAAGACAGTTTTGTTTTCTTTCTGTTCAATCTAACACAAACATTTTTATTATAAATTCACTTAGGTATTGAGAAATCCTCTCAAGCTATGAATTCTTTATCGAAATCAATTCAGTTAACTTACATTTATTCATAAATAACAGAATTGATTTTGACAAGTATTTTTTTTTTAAATTTGCCTCGGACAATACCAAAACTCGGAAAACCGAGGTTCTGCCATGTATATTTATTAAAACCTAAATGGATGGAAGTTCTGTAAATTATCACAAATTCTGAAATAGTATATTCTAACTTATCAGAAATTCTGAAACGCTATATATTTTTCTAAAGTTAAAAAAATTTAAACTTTCATATTTAGAAGTGATTAAAAATGTTGTTAAGTCGTTTAAATATTGTAATTCTAAAATTAAGTAAAAAGTTCTGTTGAAACCATTTTACACCAATCACCAGTAGGCCCATACAGGGATAAATAAAATCCCAAATCAAGTTAAGATAACTTTTATTTTACGAAAAAGAAAGATATAATGAAACAAATTATTTACAAAATATTAATAGTTAAAACCTTGAGTGACGGTCTAGCCAGCACTCCAGTCTGCGCCTTATTTTACCGTCAACTCATGAACCAGGCCGCCGCGCGTCGGGACTCAAACATCACTGTTAGAAAAAAAATCATGATTGTATAGTATAAGGATCATATTTATTTTTAAAAGAACAATTATTTTTTCGTAGTCACGAATTCAGTTATAAATTTAATTTTTAATTGAATATCAACTACGTATTCAACAATCGATTAGTTTTATATAAAATGCAGATTAATAAAAAGATCTTCTGTGGGGGGGGGGGGGGGGGGGGCCGGTTCTTTCCCCCCCCGGCGGGGGGCGGTGCGCCAATAATATTGAATGTTGATATGGTATTGCATTTAGGGGTTATAAGCCATATACTAATTGGCAATTTGTACTATTATAACAAATTAACCTTCAGTGGCCTAGCGACTAGAACTCTCACCTTATAAGCGAAAGATTTGATCCCAGGTTGAGTTCAGGTATGCCCATAGTACTGTGAGGCAAAACTGAGAAGCTTTGCTCTAAGTGTTCCGTAACAAAAAGCTATCCAGCAGGCAATGCCCCTGAACAGGCTGTGGCACCAAAAATATATACATTTAGGGCAATAAGTAACATTTTGAATACGTTATATTGATCTATTTTATAATTGTTTTAATGCACTTTTTATTACTATTAAATAACTTGAATTCTTTAAAATAAATTTGTATTAATAATTTTCTTTTAATTTCAGTGTGGTATAACTGGTGGTATTGGAGAGCGCTAAGTTTCCCTCTGGTAGTTAATAGTGATATAAGTGTCACATACATCGGATCATTTTTTTAAATAAACAATTTTAGTATTATTTTTATTTACTAGTCATGTAAACATATTTATATTTATTTTTCTTCGAGTCATAGTTCTTTTTACTTTAGTTATTGTTAACATAAAATGTAAGGACTGTGACTAATAATTTGCCATTTCAATAATCTTTAGTGTAAGTTATTTTAAGTAATTTTTGCTTAGTTTTGTTAAATAACACATAGGAAAGTACTGAGATTTTGTACAGAGTTTTAACTTTTCTTGTATCCATTTGGCACATTTTATTTTAGAAGTGGCATTTTATAAAGTGAAGTTTTTAGATTTCACTTAAATTTTTAATTCGTATTTATTGTTAAATTTAATTTATAAAAGTGAAAGAGATTTGGTCTTACAATCGTTTTAACAGTTAGTTTTTACCATACAAATACTACTTTTATAAAGTAGAAAAGCAGAAAGACTGAATAATAATATCTTATATAATATTTTGAATATATGTTATGTAATAAATTATGTACTTATAAGTCTGAAAATTAAAACTTGCCATAAATTCAGTTTGAATATATATATTATTTATTCTAATCATTAGGGATTAGTATTTTTCCCCCTGCCTCTTTCCTATCTAAGTGATTTTACTCTTTTATATCATTTTAATAATGGTGTGTAATCCACTTCAACAATAGAGATTTTCCGTTAAGTATGAAACTAGTATGCGACTGTGTCACGTTGCACTTGAAAAACAATTTAATTATACATACAAGGCATATTCGTAAAGTAAGTATCGTTTCTACTGCGGCTGGCGTTCCGCACATGCACGCTAGTCTTCCTTGTTCACTGGTTCTCAACTAAAGCCATTTTGATTGCTGTGCATATTTGAAATGTTTAAGACAATTACTGATCCGCCAACTGTGAGATTTGTGTTGTAATTTGATTTTTGAACGCAAGGAATGTGAAACAGGCCAAAATTGACAGTCATGAAGATCGAACAAATGTCCACGATGAGGCACAGAGTGGTCAGCCGTCTGTTGTCAATAATGATTTGGTAAGGCAAGTTGATGAAAAAATCCACAAGAACAGATATTTTAAAGTGACAACGCTTTCAAACGAATTTCCGCAGATTTCACGAACTATTTTGTACGAAATTGTTACAGACCGCTTACATTATCACAAGGTGTGTTCCCGATGGGTTGCAAAAATGCTCACTGATGTTCACAAAACCAAGCGACTTGGCAGTGCTTTGACATTTCTCACGTACAGTGAAGAGGGAGAGGACTTTTTAAACCAAATTGTGACAGGTGATGAAACTTTGGTTCATCATGTCACACCAGAATCCAAGCAACAATCAATGGAGTGGAGACACACGCAATCTCCGAAGAAACAAAAGTTCAAAACGACAATGTCGGAACAAAATATCATGTGCATTGTGTTGTGGGATAGTAGAGCGGTTTTGCTTACTGAATTTCATCTCAGAGCTGAAACCATTAATGCGACACGATATTGTGAGATTGAGAAAACTACGGCATGCAATTATAAACAGAGAGGAATGCTCAGTAAAGGAATTGTGTTGCTCCATGACAATGCTCGGCCCCATTCTGCTGGTGACACTCAAACCGTGATTCGACAGTTTCATTAGGAGAAGTTCGATCACCAGCCGTACAGCCCGGACTTGGCACCATCTGACTACCTGCACATGAAGCGTGAGTTAGACGGCAAGCGCTTTGGATCTGACGATGGGGTTAAAGCTGCTGTGGAGTCGTGGCTATCGTCACTGATGGAAAGTTTCTATGAAGAAGGTATAGAAAAGCTGCTGTTATCCGCTACGATAAATATTTGAACATTGGCAAAAACTATGTAGAAAAATAGTTACAGTTATGCTCTTTCATGTAAAAATAAATATGGTTAAAAAAATATTGTTTTACTAGTTCTTTTTTTTAAACGGTACTTGTTCAATGAATACGCCTCATACATTTTGAATGATTGTTTAATGTTCTACTTCTTGTAAACATATTAATAATTTTGTGAGGTTGTTTTGTTGACCTTAAGAAAATTGTCCGCCTTAAATTTGTATAGTTATAAATTATCACATATAACACAATTATTATCATAAAATAAATACTACCTGTGTAAATTCCAAACCCAAGAACAACAAAATAGAAAGAGGCTTTGTAATAATGGTGTGTAAGCCATTTCAACAATAGAAGTATTTTGTTAAGTATTATTCTAGTATGTGACTGTGTCAGTATGCTGCACTATTTGGAAAACAGTTGAAATATAAAATACATTTTCAATGAGGGTTAATGATAGGGTTAAAATACCTTAATGAGGGTTAAGGTATACTACTTATAAACATAATAATAATTTTTTGAAGTGGTTTTGTTGACCTTAAGAAAATTGACCGACTTAAATTTGTATACAGTAGAGTCCCGCTATTCCGAAAATCCGCCTATTCCGAACATACACAGAGCCTAAGCTAGAAGAAAACGTGTGAAACGAAATTGGAATGAAAGCTGGCTACTTACAGTACATGTTGGCTCCATTTATACAATTATGTCGAATCATTTTTAATTACTGCTAAACACAAAAAATAACTAATTTACACACACTTAAGTATAGGTTTACTTAAGTTCCGTTTTTTTCCCTTCCGTTGCGTTGAAATTGACGACACATTAATCCCAATGGACCTGTTGGAATTGTCCGGCTTTGTTTCCTTTGCGTTTTCCATCTGTTTTGCGGGAAGGAAGCTACCGCAACAAGCGTCAGGTGAAATGGATACCGTGTTCTTCAGATAGACAGAAGGATTAGATACAATAGCACTATTAGTGTTGTTGCCACCTGCAGGTTGCATTCATCCGTTTTCTCGAATTTATTTTATTTTTTCAAGATAAACGACTAAAGAACAGACTGCGGGATGACAAAACGGACAGTTCGAACAAACTATCCCTTCCCTTCCGTTTTATGACAAGAAAACCGTTTTATAAGAAAACGGAAGGAAAAAACGTATGGTGTAAACCTACACTAGAAGTAAAGTCAGTGATTTTTTTTTCTGACAAAGAGCACTGAATCGACTTAAGGATGCAATGTTCCGTCATCGCCGCATGAATAACATCATTTGGTGTTGATTAAGCGTGTTATTCGACTTAGCGTAAGGCGAGGTCAAGAGCATTTGCTGCTGCGTCGGTCGTATGCCGCGTCAAGATCGTATGCCTTAACAAGTCAATACGTTGATATTATTCATGAAATCCGCCTATTCCGAATTCCCGCTAAACCGAAAAGTGTTTGGTCCCAATTAGTTTGCAATAGCGGGACTCTACTGTAGTTATAAAATGATCACATATGGCACAATTTATTATCATAAAACAAATACTACTAGTGTAAATTCCAAACCCAAGGACAACAAAAGAGAAAGAGGCTTTGTAATAATGGTGTGTAAGCCATTTCAACAATAGAAGTATTTTGTTATGTATGAATCTAGTATGTGACTGTGTCAGTATGCTGCACTTGGAAAACAGTTGAAATATAGAACATATTTTAATGGTGGGGTTAAGGTTCTACTACTTGTAAACATAATAATAATTTTGTTAAGTTTTTTTGTTGACCTTAAGAAAATTGACTGACTTAAATTTGTATAGTTATAAAATGATCACATATAGCACAATTATTATCATAAAACAAATACTACCAGTGTAAATTCCAAGCTCAAGGACAATAAAAGAAAAAGAGGCTTTGATTAGCACAAACTGATTGTACTGACTTTGGTTTAGGTCTTTTAGTTTTAACAAAAAGGAAGTCAACATTTTTTACTAAAATTTGTTTTAAATCTGCACGACAATAATTACTTACTGGTTTTAATTTTTCAAGAATGACAATGCCTAATGCCATTTTATCTTACCTTTCCCTTCCTATTTAAACAAACATCGAAGCCATACAAATTCAATTTTTTTTCTCTCTTTTTTTTTTTTGCTAATGACTTAAATATGTGCTCAATTCAAATTGGTGCGTGTCTACTAAAAGTTTAATAATTAAATAATATAAAGTAATAAAATAGATATTCTTTGGTTTGTGAAAATATTTTTGTCTGTTAGATATGGCTAATTTTAAATAAATACTGATATCGCTACTGGGACATGTAAATGTGAAAGAAGTCTGCCGATGTTAGTATAGGTGTCATTTCGGTAAGTGGGAAATCAGCCAATTTCTCTGACATTGATTTTCTGATTGTTTTAAATTATTGATTGTTAGCTTGTCTTTACTGGTTGAAGCTCTCGACTAACAAACAAGTGATTTCTTTTCAACAAGAATGACACTTTCACTTGCCAATAATCTTATGATAATTTGTTGTGCAATACACTAAAGTGAACCTCTTGCTACATCTGATAATAATTAGGGAAAATAGGAAGTAACAACTTATCCTAAGTGCTGATTACCTTCAAACTTTTACATTAAAAGAACCAAGCATATATGTCTGTCCTATTAAATTTTTAATTGAAAAGAGTGTAATTGCTTGGACTATACATTTTTGGAAAACAAATACACCAGAGCTTGATACAGTAGAAGTCCGGTTATCCGAGGTCCGATTATCCGAGCCGCCTGGTTAACCGAGGCAAGTTTTAAAAGTATATTATTGTATAACAAAAAGATTTTATGATGATTTTGAATATTTTTACAATCAGAGTGTCTAGGAAATTAATACAGTACAGTACTGCGAAATTAGCGCTTGTGTTAATCGGCCGGTGCTAGATCGAGTATGACTCACCTATATTGGCGGTTGCTAGTTCGAGTATTTGTACCTCTAGTGGCTGCTGCTAGGTCGAGCCCTTGTTATTGTTTACTGCCCGCGCCCCCGCCCCAGTCTGTCAGTCTACGCTGGGCTGTGCGCTTCAGTGGTGTGTTTAAGTCAGTTTTGTGCGTGTCAAAGATGAGTGGTAAACGTAAAAGGGTTGTGGTTTCTTTGGAAACAAAGTGGAGTGCAATTAAGAGGTTGGATAAAGGGGAAAGTATTAAATCCGTTGCCACTGATTTGGGTGTTGGAGAAGTTACAGTTGGCAATTGGAAGAGAAAGCGAATAGAAATAGAAAAGTGGGTTATGCAAAGTGCTAGTGTTGGTGTTAATGATTTGAAGAAGAAAACTATGAAAAAGGGAGAATATGAACAGACATCCGAGGTTTTATTTCTTTGGTTTTGTCAAATGAGAAATGTGGGGAGTCCTATTACTGATCCAATGTTGCAGTCTAAAGCCGCACAACTTCACAAGCTGTTGAAGGACGGCGACGAAAACTTCACAGCCAGCGATGGATGGCTAAATCGATGGAAAAATAAATATGGTGTCAGACAGTTAAACATCTCAGGCGAAAAGCTTTCTGCAGACTCCAGTGAAGTTGCTGAATTTCGGGAAAAGCTTACTGATGTTGTTTCTAAATTGGGACTGACGTCAGAACAACTTTTCAATTGTGACGAAACCGGACTGAATTTTAGAATGTTGCCAAAAACCTTGGCATCTGCCCAAGAAAAAACCGCACCAGGCTTCAAAAAAAGTAAGGACTGTGTAACAGTCCTACTGTGTTGCAATGCTTCAGGCACTCTAAAATTAAAACCTTTGGTTATAGGGAAATCAAAAAAGCCAAGGGCTTTTAAAAATTTGGACATGGCCTGCTTACCGGCTTTGTTTACAAACCAGGCAAGAGGTTGGATGGAAAAAAAATATTTTCAGAGTGGTTTTTTAATTCTTTTGTACCGGTGGTAGAAGCATACCTTAAAAAGATGAATCTTCCCCGGAAGGCCCTTTTAATAATAAACATTGCTCCGTCCCACCCAGACCTCGATGAAATGACAAGTGGTGACATAAAGTGTATGTTTCTGCCGCCTAACGTTACGTCACTGATACAACCCCTTGATCAGGGCGTAATAGAAACTTACAAAAGGAATTACCGCAAGAAGCTACTTGAAGTTTTGTTAGGCAACTTGGAGGGTGGTAACACTGCAAACATTGAAAAAAATATCAGTGAAAGATGCAGTGTATTGGTCTGCTATGGCGTGGGATGAAGTGAAAAACGAAACGCTTCAAAGATCATGGAGGAAGCTTTTTGATCTGGAAAAACCGAAAAAGGACAATCCAGCCCAACAACATGTCAATGAACTGACACAGTTGGCCAACCAACTTCCAGTAACAGCCGAAATTGACAATGAAGACATTCAAGAATGGTTGAAAGATAACGATGTAAGCCAACTGATGGACGATGAAATTATCAACATGGTTATAATTGGACAAGGAGAATTAGAGGAAGAAGAAGATACAACTGAAACTGTAACCAAAATTTCTCATGCTGAGGGTTTGAAATGAATCGAAGCAGTATCTGAATATATGGAACAGCAGGAGGAAACCACGGCAGCCGAGTTAATGATGCTACAGCGTTGGCGCTACACCTCCGCTAAGAAGAGAAACAAAACCATGATGCAAAAGACAATAAAAGACTTTTTTGGCAAGTGATTGTAAGTAATGTATATATCAAAACTTATATTTTTTCATCACAAATTACTTTTCCTACTGTAAATAAATTTAATCATTCAGTTTCAATACGATTTATGATTATTTTTAACCTTTTTCATTGACCTCCGTGTTATCCGAGTTTTTCGTTATCCGAGGTGGTCCCGGTCCCGTTTAGCTCGGATAATCGGACTTCTACTGTATATTATTTCTGAATGGACTGTACTTGGCCTTATCAAAAACTAATACATCAATTTTCAAAATAAACTGAAAAATTTTAATGTTATATTTTACTATTATTACTATCAAACATTTTTTATCATTCCAGGTAAAAGGAAATTTATAATGAATACTGTAAGGAGTACATAAGGTTGTGTACAATGAATTCTTAAAATGCCTTTCTTTAAAGAGCCCAAATCAGGAATAATGTTCTATGTAACTAAGGTATGTG
The DNA here is from genome assembly GCA_018207615.1 of Philaenus spumarius. Taxonomy (NCBI): domain Eukaryota; kingdom Metazoa; phylum Arthropoda; class Insecta; order Hemiptera; family Aphrophoridae; genus Philaenus; species Philaenus spumarius. The sequence goes on from JAGFPH010000099.1 coordinate 542,470, forward strand.
TAAAACATTAATTTCATTGTTGTAATAATTTTGCCAAGTAAATAATTTTTTTATTATTCTGTGACTTGGTTGGAGGGGTAAAGTGTAAGGCTTGGTTCTCAATTAATGCCAACACAACCTGCTGTTCTGTTTTGTCACTATAGTAGCCTGCCCATTAAAAAATGCTGTGAAAGCTCAAGACATTTTTGCTACAGAATAAGTCTTTTAAAGAATTTGACACAAATGAAATTTTTTAAAACCTTTGGTGTGTACACGTTTTGGGAAATTTGATACAATGTTGTTACTCTTGCGGAAATTGTAGATATTGTAATTTACTTTTTTTGGACATTTTCAGGTCATTATCATTTATAAAATGGTTAAAGAATTAAACCACTTTATAGAGCTTATTCTGTTGTAATAAGGTAGAAACAGTTTTGTAACAAACATTTATTTAAATCTCATAATTTAACAACAATAAGTAATAAATAGTTATGGACAAGAGAGCATATTGGTACATATTTTACAGCATTATGTAATTTTAGACAACTGATTATAACATACTTGTAGAGAAGGTTAATATTAATTTTACTAAATACAAATTATTATGATTTATAATGTGTTTGCTTATGGTAAAAATTAACCCTTGCAGAAATTTAAATTTTACTTTTACAAACTCTTACTGCTAAGTTTTTAAAACTGTGCATTACTTTTTTAAAGTTTAATCCTTACTTTGAAAACTTACAGAGACAGGGTATAATGTATCCCAGGAGCAACATTTTTTTTAATTTAGCTGCAGTAAGGTAAGTGTAATCTAACTCCACCCTCATATTATAATGTTGCATAAAATATCTAAAAGTGTATTATTAAAATACCACCTAAAGTAGTAGATAAAAGCCATACATACCAATGCTTATCCCAACCCTTTAGTGAATGAAAACTCATAAAAACTATACATATGAAAAATCAATTTTAATACTAAAATGAACACAATTAATTATAAATTTCTTTATAAACATTATTATTTTACCTTCAACAATTTTCTTAATTGAATATTTTGAAAATTCATTCACGGAGCAATGTTTAAAATCTATGTCCCAGTCAAATAAATAAATAGTAGAAGTAATTTCACAAATTCTGTCATTTATCAGTATGAACCAAGGCCATAGGATATAAAGGCTATCTTGTTTCACACTTTGTCTGGTCAATCTGATCTTAAAATTAACACTTCTTTGAATTGGAATAAATAGAAAGTTTTTACAGTATGCCTATTTTTTTATCAAAACATCTTTCATTTTATAATAAATATAGTAATTACTTTAAAACACATTTTAAGCAGTAGTTCTTTACTGTACCGAGGTCCATTTACTGGAAACTCACAACGATTAAATAGTTTTACATACGTGGGCATACCCAAAAGAAACCAAACTGATGTTATAGGGGGTGCAGTGTTTGTAGTACCAAATTCTGCCATTAGAAGCGTGTAGAGCTACATCTCCCGAGTCAGTGTGACACGTATCGTCGTCAGAGAAGGTTCCGATCAACTAGTGAGAATATTTTATGTAACAGTTGTTTTGTGTAATCATTGTTTTTGTGTTGGCTGATTATCGCAGCCATGAAGTTTTGCTTTCTGCTCGGGAAAACTGGCATAGAAACTCTTTTCATGTCAAAAGTTGCCTACAAGGATGAATCTATCGGGAAAACTCTAGCATTTGATTGGATTTCTCATTTCAAAAGAGGGGACATGACAATTGATGGCCAACTTCACTCTAAACAGCCCAAACTGATGAAAATGTCACAAAAATTTGTGAAAACATCATGAAAGATCGATGACAGACCATTGAAGAAGATGAGGAACAAACTGGAGTGACTTGGAGTTCTGTGCAACAAATTTTAAGGGAAGATTTGGAGATAAGAATGGTGACTACTAGTTCAACTGATGATTGCACAGCAAGGAAGCACACTTTGCTTTGAAGGAACAGTTCCAAAATGACCCAACCTTTTTTCCCAAGGGTCCATTACAGGTGAAAAAACATGGTGCTACGTAATACAGATAGGACCCTGGTACAAAAAACAATCAAGCTAGTAGAAGACTTCAAATTTACCTCGCTTTGATGTGAAAAGAGTTGTCCACTCAGAATTTGTTTCACCATGTCGGACAGTTAACCAGGCTTTATAATTGGAAGTTTTATGAAGATTGTGCAATAGTTCCTGAAGACAGGCATCACATCAGACGAATTTGCAAAATGTTTTTAACAATAGAATAAAAGATTCGGCAATTTTATTAGCTCCAACGGAGAGTACTTTGAAGAAGGTTGAAGTTTTTTTTACAAACAAATTTAATAGTTCTTGAAATTAAGTTTGGTTTTTTTTGGTTATGCCCTCGGAAAAAAAAATAATATCAACTTAACAGTTGTTTAAAAACTCCCCAAACACTTATGAAATACAAATCAAATATAGTCAACCTTATATTGGACACATAAAAAATGTGTTAAAACACCTTTTTGTTTATATTGACTTTTAAACAGTCAAAATCTTAAAACACCACAAATTTCCTGCCTATTAGAAAGTAATCTGTTTTTCAATCACACAAAAATCTAGTATAGATAAAACTGAACGAACAAAGGAATGACTTATCAATTTAAAATAACTAACATAATTGCACTAACATTATTCTTTGTCTATATTTCCGCTTTCATTATTAACTTATTTGAATAGTACAGCACCTATTAAGAAATGACAAACAAAATCGTATTTGTACATAAATATAAACAGTGCAAAAATAACTTTTAAACTTGAAAAAAATACTTAAAAGGCTCTAAATACATTAAAATAATCGCTTTCAAACAACAAATAAACTTTTAAAGTAATAACTTAACAACATTATACAAATATTCACTAGGACTAAAAATCAGAACATTTCACTTTATTGGTATCATAAACATCTTAATATCAATAATTGCTCTGTAATGTAATTTAACTTTAGCAACATTTTAAAATTCATAGCATATTAATCCAATATAAAAGTTTGTTATCTACTTAGAAAAATGAACATGAAAATCCTCTTGCCTTATTACGTATACTCTATAAATGAAACTATTATTAATGTATTATGGTTTAACAATTTCTTTTACTTAATATATACATCTTGAGCAGCTAGTTTTCTAAATACTGTATTAAGAGGAATTAAATACAAAGAGATATACATTTTATGTATAAGAAACATAGGTATGTCATCTGTACAGGGTCAAACATGACAATATAGTATGCAAATAGTTGACCAGAAAGTGTTAGTTATAGTTTAGAGAAGCAATGGAATAATACTGGAAGTCATGAAGGAATTAAATATAAAATAGTAGTATGTGAAAAAGTAGTATTGGATAATACTAAAGTAAAATATAAAGTGCATTTAAATACTCTTAATTACTTCACAAATACAGGATTAAGTTTTCAAACTAATTATTAGAACATTTAGACAGTAAATTAAAATACTTGTATTTGTTCTCAACATACACAGTTTTAATTTTATCTATAAAATTACATTGGGTTTGAACATTAAGATTCAACTTTATAGGCTCATATATTAGCACTGTTTGAACAAAATAATTATCTTGTATTTACCATTTAAAATAAAACATGCTAAAGTTAAAGGTGTTACTATTTCCTCATAGACTGATACATAAAATTTGAATCTACACAAAGCATTTTACACAATATCTTCATCTCCCACAAACTTATAGGAAAATTCTTTTAAATAATTATAAAATTTATTATTAAATAAGACCAAACAAAAATAAATTGTGTTAGAATGTCAGAAGAACACTATGATAAGGTTTGAACATTGCTATAGAAAACATAGGTTTAACTGTAATTTATGCTTTTAAATCACTGTTCAGGAAATTCAGCCTTTTGTAAAACACATTTTTACTTTTGGTATGTCAATGTCATAATCTTTCTTACTTTTGCACTTAAAAACATATGTATTAAAACTGTTTGCATAACCAACAATTTAACAACCAACAATTTTATTATCTATCCTTGATCCAAATCCAGCCTGATTTTTTTTATCTTAAGCACCTTACAACAGATGCAACTAGACTTTTACAAAGATTTGTATTATAAATACAAAGATCTACATTATAAATTCAGCATTGCAGCAGCTTAACTCTGCAAATGTTATGTTCATTGAATAATCAATTTCTACATGTCTGCTTAGTTGAAATTTGAAATCATAATGCAATTGATGAAAGCAGAGTAAAGTTTTTATAAGTATTGGTGATGACTTCCTCTTCTTATTTCTTTCAATTAATTTAAATAGTTAATGTTACTAAAATTGAATTGATTATGAGAAAACTGGGGTGGTTTTTATTTTAAAGCATATTAAGTAAAAACAAGTACATGCCCCTTACTTAGCAAACTTTATTTTTAAGGATAACTACTATAATTTAAATTACTAGGCATCTATTTGTTGTAATTTAATGGATAGAATGGATTAAATAGGTAAATACAAACAGACAATCTCTTTACTTCTTTTACTCAGGGATGTTTCCAAAGAATATTACAAATTATTTAATAAAATAATCTAATAATTTTCCTCGATACTGTGTTTAATAAAAAGTAATAAAGTAAAAGTTTCTTTAAAGGTAAAATGTCGGTAGATCAATTTGAATAAAACACCAAGACACTGTATCTTTTAACAATTGGGATTAATAAGTATAGTCTCTTATTAGGAAACAACAGTATAACATAACAAAATAACGAGTGGAATGTTTTTTACAAGGAAAGAAGATTTTAAAATCAATCAGGAGATTCTTTTGATTTGTATTTAAGAGCACATTAAAAAATTTCACAAGCATTCTGTTAAAATATTCTGATTCTGCATAACTTAACATCTACTTTTGTTTAAACTTTTACAAAAGCAATTTTTTTTTGAAGCAATTTTTTCTTTTTTCTAGATACAAATCCAAATAAACCAAGCATTCAATGTATTAAGTATACATGATCCTAATACAACATGGACAATGCACTTTTAGCTTGAATTTGGGAAGTGCTGGGTTAACTAGGGTTTGATAGCAAATAATATCATTGGTTTTTTTCTAGGCACGTAATATAAAGATGTATATTATTATGTAGTACTAAAATTTCAATTTTAACTAACAAAAGTTGCAATAACAGATTTTTAACTGCAAAGAAACATAATAAAACATTTTTTGTGTTTTGATTTTATTTTATTACCAAGATTTCGGATCATACTATATAGATTAAATAACAAACTCTTGATCATTTCTCTGTACTTTTTTACTTACCAAGACTCTTTCACCTAAAGTTTAAACTAGTCTAAAATATAGTGGAACTTTCTTTCTTACTTTATTCAGTATTAACCATAGTTAAAAGTTACGATGTGTATTAAATACAAATTATTCTCTATTCAATTCGTCAGCTAAAATTTCACTATGATCAGCAACAGTGTCCCTTTCTTGATCACCAGTGTTTATTTTAATAAACTTCTCTCGAAATTTTAACAAAATCGTCTCATTGGTATTATTAATTTTAACAATAACCATTTCTGAAATAACCGAACTGTTATCCAATGTGAATGTTTGCCAGTTACCTAAAGGATACTCTTCCTAATCAAACTTTTTCCTTAATCTGTCCTTTAAGAAGACGGGTATCAATGAGCAAATGGCAAATACACCTAATATAATTACAGATGTCCACGACCATGCCCCACTTGCAGACGTCAATTCCAAGAGGGTCTGACCAGCTTGGATTGCTACAATTGAAGGTGGTGCAACACCTGCAAAATAAAGTCAATAACACATTGTATTTCTTCTCCAAATGCAACAAAATACTTGCTACAACAAACTATATTATTTAGTATAATAAATTCATAAGTAAATGTATAATTCTGAATTAAAAACACTCTTTATTTTATTGCAAAATATACACACATTTTGTAACATTTTCTTGAAACTAATAATTATATAATGCAATAGCCTAAGTTCCTGGTTCATGTTATACAAGGACAGTAAAAGGAAAAAGATAACTCAAATGTTCAAAATGTAAACAAAGCCTAAATTTAGTATAACCTCAAAATTAGTTTTTAACAAGATAAGAACAAATAAATGTTATAAATATGTAACTTTTGAAACTTATTTTAAATTTAATAATAGGCTACAAATAATTATTAATAATAATAAATAGTAATAACTAAATTTAATTAGCTAAACCCACCTCTATGTGGTAGCCTATAGGTTAAAATAGGATTCACAAGCACTATTCTCATTCAATGAAAACACGTATGAAATGTAATTATTTATATCATAGAATCAAGAATTTATAGTAAAATAAGTGTAATAAATGTTGAAATATGTAAAAGAATGTGAGATGTCATAGTTTTCAATAAGTGAATTCAGCAGAGGAAGAACTGAAGCAAGAAATAAAAACCAAGGAATGTAGGACTGTATTAACTTTGTGTTCCGTTCCAATAATAAATAAATGACATTCATACAAATTTGAATTATACAAATAAATTATCATTGAGGCAATTTTCAAGTAAATTTCAAGTAAAGTTTTAATCCAATATTAATAAAAAATTACAATTATTATAAAAATTGTGATCAATATATTAAAATATATAAAATATAAAACATGAAACTTAATCCCAGTGCAAAAAATACATGATAGAGAAAAAAGTGAATGGAAGGCTGGTATAAATAGATGGTTTGAAAATAGATAGTCTTACAGTACAGCTGTTAGCAACTGCACGTATTTTTGAATTCGTAAAATATATTTAAAAACAAAAAAGGAAACAAAATAAATTGGAGATGGTCTTGAACTAAGTAAGAAAGCAATACTATTTTAAAGTTCTAGTAAATTAAAAGAAAAAACAAGCCTACAAGTTGTGAGATAATATACATACATAATAATTTGACTATCAGTGTAATTGAGGAACGAATAATCTAAATTGGAAATTGAATAAACTTTTGTGATAATTGTAAACTTTAATTTATATTGTTTTGAACTTTAGGATAGATTTTATACATAAGATTCTGTTGTTGAGTATGGGAAGTATGGCATAAATATTGGCATATACTCACAATAACACGAGATAGAAGAAGCAATATTGTAATCTGTTTGAGTTTATTTTGTATTAAAAGTTGTATTAATAAATCATAAAGTGTAAAGCACAATTTATTATAATTTGAAGACATTAAATTAAGACGCACATATAAGTGTTTGAGAACAAGAGACACCAGTAAGAAAGAGCAGGAAACACTAGGAAAAAACCCAACTAAGGTAACATTACAATGGATCCAACTTCCACAGATTTTTAATTATGGTAATTTAAAACCTGAAAGTATTTACAATAGGAATAGCGCCGACTGATTCTAACGATGCAAGCCAAACTCTAATAAAGACAAACAAGAACCAAATTATTATAAATAAGGGTTATAAAATAACAATACAGGCCAAACATTATGGCCATTGGATAATCTTATGGCTTGAAATTGATGTTGTGATATAGGCTTTACAATTATTGGTGATAGAGAACAAAGTAATTTAGCAATAGAACTAAAACTTGTTTGCTTTTAAAATGAAAGAGTAGGGAAAACAACTATTAGTGGAAAGTTGTAAAGTAAGATCTTTGCTTGGAAGATAGTTTTAAAATATATACAGGCAATGATAACCGCTCAGGTTTCTCACCTTAAAAATATATATTAAACAACTTTTAAATGTATTGCTTAGTAATATAATGTTAACAATAAAATATAAAGAAAACTTTTTATTCATATAATTAAAGGTTAACTAGAAATTTAAAGTTATAGTATTGTTTTGTATGGACAAGGTTTACAAGACAGACAGAAATGTTTTTATAAATATCATATAATATTAGAAACGGATGATAAAAATTAATACATATATTCAAACAAATTTTAAATTAAAAAGCTTAGCTTACCTAAAAATGTTCCCAACCAAAAAGGCACTAATGGAACGTCTATTACTGGTGCAGCGATATTAATAAACCAATTTGGAAGGAAAGGTGTCATTCGCAAAAACAACATATAATTTAAAATGTTGCTCTTATGTTTCATTACCTAAAGGCAAAGTAAAGTATTAGTACAGAAATATTGAATAAAAATTATTTATTCTAGGCATTACTTCACTTTTTAATATTTAAATTTATATTTAATGCAATTATAATTTTAAGAATAATTCAAGATATGTCTCTAAAAATCAGAGAAAAAGTTTTAAATCAATTACTGTATATTTCTTTTTGTTGAAAGTTATAATTAATTGGTTTTCTTAGCTCAAGTAATGAATACATCTGGTAGAAATGTTTGATTCATGTGTTGATGTTTTTTAAATCATTAAATTTGTTTCCCTTAAATGTCTAACATTTACAAAACTAAATTTCATTAAAATTAGAATTTCCTTTTGAGAGTTCTAGTACAAATATTTGCATACATACAAATTTTCATAAGAACAAACTAGCAACACCACTTCCATGAAGAATAAAACTCGATTGGAAAGTATGTTTACAAGTCAGTAAGGCACACAAAAATACTTCATACTCTTTTAGGAATACATAATTTTATTGAAAACGGCATCGGGGGCACTTCACCATAAAAAAGTTTTGTTTATTTTTAAAGCAAACCTTCAGTAGAGCGTCAAAAATCCGAACTAATTGGGACCGAAGGGGGGTCCGGATTATCAATTTGTTTGGATTTTTGAAAACAACCAAGAAAATGCCATTTAGGCTAAAATATATGCCCTTTAATCGGTTAAAGTGGTTAAACACTAGACTACTTACATATTATGATTTAGAAGAACCTGCATGTACACAGTAGGGCCAACATGATTACACTTGTAACTCTCAATTACAGTACAGTACATAATTAAAAGTTCACTTGTACATTATAGTTAACACAAACAAAAAATTAAAAAAATACTGTATAGTACATTACTTTATGTACGACACACTGTTATAATGATTACACAAAAAGAAATGAATGAACTTTCTGTTTGTTTACTGCTAGCGCTAAAGCAGCTTATTCGCGTGGCATACTGACAGCCAGTCAGTCTGCTGTGAGGGCATGTGAGAGCAGGTATATTATACAGTGTTTAAAAAGAGATAATAATGTCAAACTGCGATGAAGATTTTTGTGAAATTTTTAACGACGCAATAATTGGAATTTGCGAAAACGAAATTTTTGCAGGAGTTGCCTCAGAAAGCGTTTGGATTTTTGACGTTTCGGATTATTGACGTTCGGATTATCGACGCTCTACTGTAATTATTTTATGTTTTATATATGTGTGTTGGTTATAGGTGACTTTTTCCGTAAGTTTTGGTCCCCCACTCCCTCTAGGTAATTTTTTCGGATTTAACTAGGGTTCACTGTATCAGACATAACTCAAGTTGTACTTGAGATTAGCCTCATCATTTTTTTTTTAATTTTGAAAAGGGCATTCCATTCTACAATCTGTAGTATGGATATTAAATTATATAAAATATTTCTGTAAAAAATATGTTATTTAATCTTTTTTATAAAAAAATTTTAGTAAAATCTTCTTATAATCATTTTTTTAAATCTTTAAAGGAACTAATGTATATCCATGCTACAGGTTGTACAATGAAATGTCCTCTTCAAAATAAAAAAATTAAGCCATCTCAAATACAACTTGAGTTATGTCCGCCACAGTAAATGAAAACAAAACTTTCGGAAAACAGCCTAGAAAAAGACTAAGTTATTTGGAGAATATACATCTGTATGCCTGAAATATGTGTAAGCGCTTCGTTTTTAGACAAAATAAACTAATTATAGGCATATTACCTACACTTATTATATATCAAAATGTTCAGAAAAGAACAATAAACTAAACTAAGCGAGAAAAAAATAGTAAATTTTTGTAATTTTTATCGATATTATGGTGGAGTGCCCCCTTTTAAGATTTAATGAGTCACTTCTAAAACAGCACTGCTGACTTGATTTAAAATAGTCTTGTTTTGGAAAATGTTTTTCTTCGACAAGGCTTAATTGGCGTAGCACCCACACTATTCATTTTTGCCTAATCTATAAATTAAGCCAACATTCTAATTTACACAAATTTTCATCTCAAAATAGTTTTAAGTTGTTTTTATTAATTTATTTACTAAAACATCAGAATCTTCAGTAAGGTGGTGAATAAATGTTTTTATTTGCTGAGGCTTTTGGTTTTGTTTATATTTGTCAGTGAAAGTTGATTTAATGTTTTTACTCTATATATTCTTATGTTATTAACATAAACTAGTTCTTTATCAACTTACCATTGCTGAATATTTGGCTGCTTTTTCAGGAAAATACTTGTATATAAGAGTCCTTCCAGCACAATATGAGATCAGGTAACATAGTGAAGCCCCAGTTGCAGAACAGAAACAGATGAGCAACAATGCTACTGGGAATGGAAATAAAAATCCTGAGAGAATTGACAAGAATAATGTTCCTGGGATTGCAAACGTTTGCAAGCTAATACTGCATAAGAAAAAATATGTACATATTTCGATCTACATTAATTACATTTAAAAAAATCAAATTCTGCTAGGCCAAGACCCTAAACTATTAGAGTAGAAAAAGATCAAACATTAGAGAGAAAAGTCAAAGTGGCATCACCAAAAAGAATAGTGAGAATTTATAACAGGGGTGGGTTCTGTCTAGGAAAACAGGATAGGGTTTAGTGTATAGACTGGAGGTGCATAAAGTATTTACCTCCTATAATACTGTTACCATGGACTTGAATACAATGATTAGACCACAGTATTAAAAATAATGAAGTAAAAAGATGTGGCCAAATTATAATTTTTTGCAAATAAATTAAAACTGGATGATTTTTATAAAACTAGTGTAATTATTTATTGTATATTGGTAAGTAAACACCAATACTTGACACACCATACCCAATGTCTTTAACATCAGCAACAACAAAATAATTATAATAATATATTATAAAATAAAATGAATCACAAGTTATGTTTTTTGCCATTCCGACTATTGTTATAAATTAATATAATAATAACTTACCGTCACCAATAGTCATACAACTATTGGTGACGGTAAGTTATTATTATATTAACAAAATTGAAATAAATTCATAATGAATGAATCTATAGAATCAGGCCAGACTAGCTTTGTGAGTAATGTTATTTCAACAGGAAGTTACAACGGATGTACCAGCTTAAATTACTTTTAAGACACAAATACACTGCTATGCGTTATTCAGTGTGAATCAACGAGTGCAGACACGCGATAAATACTGCCAAATATGTGAAACTGGAAAGCTAATCAAAACAATATAAAATTCAAATAGTCCAATCAAAGAATAATTAAAATGCGTGAAACTGTGTGGTGGGGAAATTTTAAAGAGTACACGAGGTCTGTCATCAACTAAAATTCAATCAATCAACACCTAGACCAAACCTTTCAAGATGCATCAGCTTCATTTTTACATTAATCATTTAATAAAGTAACTTCATTATCATTAACAAAAGATAAATTCTCAAACTAAAATATAATCATCAAAGTTTTCAATCAAGCTAAATACAACAAATGGATCCAGGAACCATTAAAACCGAGGAATAGTGAAGTGTAAAATAAAATAAATAAGGTCTCTTATGAAACCAATAAGGGTCCCGGGATCAACACCACGGACCTCTACCGGGGTAACAAAAGCACCTCCCAGTGCCGTAAATCTCCTCTTTGCGAGAGCCTTGCACTCGCACAGGAGGTGCTTGAGGTGGTACTTGGCCGGGCAGTGACCAGTGAGTATTCCCACAATCCGTCAAGATTGTTCCTACCCATCAATAAAAGCCTCTGAGCTTTTGACTTAGAGAGACAGATGAACATTTTTGCCTGCCTAAGCCCAGGAGGATCGTTCCAATGCGAAGACCAAGTCTTTTCCGTCCAGACTTCGACAACATTTCTAAGATGGCCTTTAGGCCTTCCACAGAAAGGATCTGGACCAATTAGCCCTATTCTAGCAAGTCGATGCCTCATTGCCCTTAATACCTACATACAGTACGATTTTTTTAACTGTGCCCTCGGCCACGATTGTACTAACCTGAATGATAACGTTAGAAATCTCTCTGTCTACTCTAGTTTTCTCCACGAAAACTGAGCCGAGCGGCGTGAAACAGCGAAAACCAAGCTTCAATAACACTGTCATTTAATACACTTAGCAGCGATGTAAAATTATGAAACTTTCACGGATACGCAGATAAGAACCATACGATTCGTATGATGTAAAAGAAAATCAATTACAAAACCTATTTCATATTTTAAAAATCAATATTACAACAATGTACTTTAATAATGACATGAAATTTTCACACCGCTGGAAAGTTTTTTATTTGTTGGTCAGAGACAAAGTGTTTAAGAGAAAGTTTTAGATAAAGGTCCAAATTAAATATTTTATTTGAAACATTTTTTCGTTTGACTTACGGTTTGCTCAGTACAGCGGTATAATGTGTGCGTTTCAATTAAAACTACACCTTACCGGCCCGTGCCGCCAGGCCGTGTTTCCGTTGACCGAGTTCGTCCTCATTTTATAAACGTTATAAAATATTGTATATTATACATATCATATTATCATTGATTATTATACACTGGTTCATTAAAAACAAGAACAGAGATAAGATTTGTAATTAATTTGTAATATTTATTCCATCATTTTTGTTTATTCGAAGTTTGTGGAACTGACTTTACAATACCACCCCGCTAGCCCTCCGCTTGCTAGCCGAGCCGAGGGCACGGTTAAAAAAATCGTACTGTACCTATTTAAGAGTAACTTCATTGAGTCTAGCCATGTCATTCACTGCTTTAAAACAGTCTCAAACTAACCTTGATTCAAAGGTGAATGATTCAAGCGCCTTTAAGGCTGCTTGGCTATCAAATAGGATGTCAATCCTAACTCCCTTAATCCCTCCTTTGAGGATTTCACGGGCGCAGAGATCAATCGCAACGACCTCCGCCTGAAAGATCGATGGTAAGGATCCCATAGCCCTAGATAAACTACACCTAGGACCATAAACTCCTGCACCAACTCCTCTGGCCATTTTGGAGCCATCCGTATACATTCTTGTGTGTTTACACCATATCCATGTCCAGCACTTCCTGCCTCCTGGTGAACAACTATCTTAACTGTAAAGGAGTGGTCGAAATTTAGTATCATCACATCAGACACCATAAGGTCCACCTTAAGCCCATGAAGCTCTTGCAATATAGTTAGATAGTTAGGTGACCTACCAGATCTCCTGGTTTGTAATTATGGGACCCCATCATCGCCAGGGCACACAACCCCCCCTCCCCTCCCGCACACAAATAATGTGCAGAGGAGGCAGATTGAGAAGTACCTCGATAGGACAAGAGCGCATGGCTCCACAAATCCCTAGACACGCAAGCCTTTGTAGCTTTTGCATCTTGTTTTTTACTCCAGTCTGTTTGACTTTTTGCCACCATACCAAGGCCGCATATATGATAATTGACCTAATAATGACAGTATATGACCATGCAGCTATTTGGGGGTAATGCCCCATGTTTTAAAATAGAGCTGGATTACTAGCCCAAATAGCCCTGGTAGTTTTTTTTAGAACAAATTCCAACTGAGCATTCCAGAGAAGCTCTTGATCAAGGATTAATCCAAGATACTTAGTCTCCCCCGAAAGCTTCAGTCGAACCCCATCAATAGAGGGGAGTTCTATCATCAGTGGGAGTTCTTCTGGTGAAGGGGACAAGTACGGTTTTGGTCATGTTGATAATCAGGCCCTGCCCCTGACACAGGTTCCAGACCAGATCCAGAGCCTTTTGCAGCTCTGATATAGTATCGTCATGCTTACCACGGATTACTATCACTAGATCATCAGCATAGCCAATAGCCTCAAAGCCCTTGACAGCCAATTTGACCAACAGTTCATCAACTACTAAAGACCACAAGAGAGGAGAAACGACACCTCCTTGCGGACTGTCTCTTACAGAGTGTGTTTTTATTGTGTTATTTAGTGCTATTTTATAAAAATGCAATTCTTTTAATTCAACCTTATTATTTAATACATTTTATGATAGTTTTTCTAATAAAAATAGTGTTAAGTTACTTCCATAACTTAAGTTAAACATATTAGTTTTTATATTCAATTTTGACACTGTGAGTTTAATTAATTTAATGATTACTAGGGGAGACCCCTGCGTGCTCCGCACGCCAACCCCCGATGGAACCTTCTAAACAGATATGTTATGTTTTATTTATAATAAAGGTGTAGGATTAATAATAACCTCAAAACTAAGATGATAAATAATGTTAAATGTTCAAATTAAATTATTTTGTATATTTTATAACAACAGTTATAATAAAAGTTAAAAGAACCAGTAAAGCTCAGGTGTGTAGCCCTAAACTTAATCAAAACCCTTACCAAAAAGTTACTATCAATTACCATATATTATCAATAAATAGGCCTACTATAATATGTCTTATTTATTTTTAATTAAGATGTAACATATTTTTTCTTATTTTTAAATTCCTTAAAGCAAGTTTTTATTGGTTTGTGTGTGTTGAAACATGTGTTGGTTGAGCCTAGGTCTAACTTAAAATATTATTTTGTACTAAAAGCTGGACATCCGAATCAACTGTTTTATCTGTTATTTTAATCAATTGGTTGCTATGGTAATGAATGTAAATACATTCAAGAAGTTGTTTTTTCAGTCTAGGCCTAACCTAAAATTATGTTTAATTTATTTTACCTGCCTTAACGGCAACATAGACACATGATTTATGTTTTTGTGCACATCTTTGAATGATATAAGTTTCATCTTTCAATTGTTGTTTTTTAGTTTTTCATAATGTTGCTTATTTATTGGTATTACAGCTGTTAGGCACTATGTGTTTTACGTCCAACTTGATCCTGTGAATTTGTTCGTTGAAAGATACTGGCCACTAATGATTTTCTCTAAGCCAGCTGATTCATTTTGCTACAATTGTTTATTCTTAGATGCAAAATAAAGTATTTTAATAATCAGCTGGATAGGGAAACTTAAAGTGATGATAAAATACGTTTTAAAAAGTTCTTTTATTACATCCTAAATGGAATTATTTCAAAAGTGTAAGTAAATTGTGCAAATATAGAATGATTGAGCTTTCATTTAAAACAAACCGTGTGTAAAACTGTTCAGTGGAAACCTCAAGTGAACTCTTCAAAGAAGTATAAAGTTGAAATGTTACGCCATGTTAAATCTCCATAAGACAAGTTTATTTTCCATTTTTGACCCAATTAACATAAATATTTTCAAAATACAAATAAAATCTGCACATATAGGACCGCTAACCTTTGTTTTGGTACAACCCGCATGTAAATCGGTCCAGTAGAACGGTCAGGCTCGCTGCCATAAGCTTTAAATTGTTTCCCTATGTTAAATCTCCATAAGAAAAGTTTATTTTCCATTTTTGACCCAATTAAAATAAATATTTTCAAAATACAAATAAAACTTGCACATATAGGACAGCTAACCTTTGTTTTGGTACAACCCACATGTAAATCGGTCCAGTAGAACGGTCAGGCTCGCTGTCATAAGCTTTAAAATTTTGCCCTGTGTTAAATCTCCATAAGAAAAGTTTATTTTTCAATTTTGACCCAATTAACATAAATATTTTCAAAATACAAACAAAACCTGCACATATAGGACGGCTAACCTTTGTTTTGGTACAACCCGCATGTACATCGGTCCAGTAGAACGGTCAGGGTCGCTGTCATTAGTTTTGCAAAAGTTTTTTAGTATATAAGATTATTATAATTTGTAAGTGTTCAAAGATAATTTATCTGAGTTAATACAAAATTCCAAAATTTCTAAAAATGTAAAAAGGTGCTAATTTGATGGTAAAATTTTGAGGTTATCCTAATTTAGGCTTTGTTTACTTTTGACTTTTATTCCATATCTTTCCACTATTCTTGGATTATTATACCAGAACCAGAAACATCATCCCTTTATTTCTCTTGCTATAATAAAAACGTTTTACCAACATAATGATTATTTCTCTAGACTTTTAATTATTTATTTTTAAATCACACAGTAGAAACCTATAAAAATTGGTTAATAGCGTCAAGGTCATTTGCTAAATTCTTATTATCTCAGAATTGTCTACAGCTAATTTAGTATTAACTGTATTAAGTATTACTTTATCTAATCTTAAGTAAAAGATTTATGATTACAATAAGAATAAACTTAAACCCTAATTAGTTCATAGTAACATTAAAGCATTTTAATAAAAAGTGCTCATTTTTTATAAGTTATGTCATTTAACTATTTCACCCATATAAGAATAAGAGTGTAATTACTGAAATAGGAAAACAAAAACGCAAAGAAGGCGCTAGAAGGAGCAAATTGGTACTGCTAACTCCTGATAGCGTAAGGTTAACCTTGCAACAAAAAAATTTAAAATTTTCAGTATCCTCATAGGGCAAGTTCTTATCTATTTGATTTAGTCTTTATAATAGTATAATAAAATCTTAGCTTTAAAACTATACATAGGCCTATAAAGAATGTAATCTCTATAATATAAATACAAAGTTCTGACTGAATGATCAACCAGACATCTCATAAATCCCTAAACCAGTGAAATTTTGTATGATAGTTATTTTATATGTCATAGAAAGCCCCTAAGGAAGGAAGTACCCTCTACCTCACTCAGGGCCGTCCCTACACTCAATTCCACGTTCACCGAGCAGTACAGGTCTTACGGGAGATAAGTCATGCTACTACCATTACTGGGAACATCACGTTTATTGTCATGCAGGTTGCGTTAACTGTCCGAGTGTTGCGTGGAAGTTCATGTTTTTTGGACAGTTAGTATCACTGAGACTGCCATTTGGAGAACATGGCTTATGGGTGCTCCATACTGCAAGGTGAACTTGAAATTGAGTGTAGAAGTGTAGGTACCTGGGGCAAGCTTACATTGGGTGCCCCCCTACCATATCGGGTTGAACTAATTCTATGGACTCGTTTTTATATAAACTATTTAGACTAGTAGTCATGAATGTTTGGTAAATAAGAATATAAACACTAAAAATTGTCTGACTGCAGCGCAACGTGAACTTTGCGCCCGGAAGGCAATACAGAAATTATATCGGCAGATCGCCAAGTTTGAACTCAATCAGTCAAACATTTCTCTAGATATGAATTATTTTAAATTCCATGCTGTAGCCTACGGATTAGTGTATTAATTAACTAAGTAATTATTTAGAGTAGCGTAGTGACCGGCCTAGCGTGAGCATCGCTATAAGGAAAATACTTAAACTTTTAACGATCTCCAATACGGAGTAAAAATTTATATAATGTGTAGTTATGTGTTAGTGTTATTGTGTCATTGTAGAAGTACCTGAAGATGGGCGAATACCCGAAACCGCGGTCGTAGGAGAAGAACAAATTAAAAAAAGGATTAGATTGACATACTAAAGAAGGTAAAAAATAATTACTTAGTTAATGAATTATTTTGTAAAAAAAAATAAAATGGCAGATATCTGGAAACGAAGCATTTTCGGGCCTATGTTTATATGAACTTTTTTCTTATTTTTAGCTGTAAATGAGCTTCCGTGAGATTGCCGCCTAGTTCTGAATCACCCTGTATACAGAGACTACACAAATGCATTTTATATAAGTTTTCAATTTAAAGTAAAACATACTTTTAGTGTAGTAAATTACTATCTAATAGGAGCATATGACAAAAAAAAACATGTTTTCACATTTGTTACAAACAAACTTGTTACTTTTTAGTTATATGACAAATAATATTTTACATATACAGCATAAATAAATATATGAACAATAACTAGGGTTGCCATATGTCTGATACCCAAAAAGAGGACATTTGTTATATTCTGACACCCAAAAAGAGGACATTTTATGTTGCGGTGGCTAGGGGTTTGATATGTAATATCCCACATAAAAAAGGGAAGGTCCGGGGAAAACATTGAAAAATTAAACCTTCAGAAACGGGTTTGAACCTGTTTTTTTGCTTTTTTCGAATTTACCTGATACAAAATATGTTTAATGCATTTTTTATAGTTAGTTATTGGTAGATAATGGAAAGAAAAACTACAAAAATGTTTGTGTAAATAGTATAATGTTAATAAGTTACAATATTAATAATACAAAAATAATGGTACAATATTACTTAAGTTTAAATATTAAACTATATAAAATATTAAAATAAACATAACAGTACCAATTTTTGCTAACTTATTTTGTTAACTAAAAAAATAAAAGAATATTTTTTAACTTAAAAATAAAACATCAAAAGTCACAGTCATTATCAGAGTCATTATCAGAACTACTCAACACATTTCCTTCATTACCACTACTTATATTTGGAATACCACTACAACTAAATACTGAACAAAACAACAGTGAACGGTGAATGAGACAGTCGAAAATGACCCATACAAATGCAATGCAATGTAAACGTGAAGAATGGAAGACAAACAGGAAATCTTTCTTCTTTCGATGACAGACAACAGTAGTAAGAACAACGGAGACGTGATCAACATACCAGCGTAACCGTAGCATCTCAACTATCGCATCAAATGTGAAAGAACTGTTATAATAATGCGTATTATGTTGTAAGCATTCAAAAACTAAGTCAAATTCATGAAATAATTTTCCAATTTAGTCCTTCCTTACGTTATTTTGTGAATATATTAATACATTACTTCCAATAGTCAAAAAAAGAGGACATTTCCTGTAATTTAGGAAAATCACCCGGACCATTTTTTTACCTCAAAACCCGGACATGTCCGGAGAAATCCGGACGTATGGCAACCCTAACAATAACTAACATTTCATTCCAAATCACAATAAATAATGATTTTACATAATAAATAAAATGATAATCTTACAGTACCGTATCTAAGAAAATTTAAGGTTTAATACAAGATAAGACTAAAATATTTCAGTCATGAGACTGTTCAAAAAGGATACAATAAGAACGTAACTACAACAGCTGTCATGACCTGAAGATAATATCTATCTTTGTGATTCGCAAGTACTTGTCCCAGAAGTTTTGCATCTTCTATGTCTAATGGCAGTTTGATGTGTTTTTTTTCCTCTCTAAACAATAACATTGCTTTTACAATACTGTAATAATCAGCTTAATGTAGCTGTGCAGAATTAATTACACCAAATTTTATAAATTGTACAGTTACATAAAGCTTACATTAATTTTGTGCTTTCCTCTCTAAACAATAACATGGCTTTTACAAAAATTGACTTAATACAAAATACAGCTTGATATTGAGCAGAATTAATTAGACATAAATTTATAAATTGTACAATTAAATAAAGTTTTTATTAATTCTGTATTTATAATTTGTTTAAGACTTAATTCAGCGCTTACAAAAGTAAATTATGTATAGCCTACATATAGGGACTTTAGGGACCAAATTCACCAGGAAATAGGGCTTTTAGGACCATGGATGAAAGATTAGAGACCAAATTTTATATAAGAATACAATATTTTCTTTTTGTATGCAAAATATGTTAGAAATTATGTATTTAAAAAAATTCAAAATATCCCTTAATTCAAGTCTATTAATAGGACAAACCAAGGCAAGATGAATTTATTTATTATTCTACCGTGTAATTAAAGATAAAAAATTATGTTACGAAACATTTTTAGAGTTCACCTAGAAGTTTAACATATGATCAATTAGAACGGCTCCTGTTAATATTGAATAATATTTTATTTATTGGTGATGTTATACTGCTATTGTATTCTCTTATTTTATAGTTTTAGTAATATAATTAAAAGTACTGATATGCTTTATGGAACCTGAAAAGCAGGTCGCCCAAAGAAAAATGTGTATAGCAACTTGAATTATGTTATTAGGCCTATCAAACAACACACTATAATAATGTTGATGTTCTGAGCCGTTACTATGGTTTAATTTCTCACTGGTGTTTGAGTGGAGGGGTCTATCAAAGGCTGTAGTCAAATAAGATTTTTTAATTATCCATCAATGTTTCAGCATTTGTTGTTCCTCTAGAGATCGATATTTGAGAACTATCAGTAATATTGTGTTATATTCTTTCGAAACGTTTCTTGAGCTTTTTCATCCAAAGTTGACTGTTGTTTATACATTTTATTTGGACGGCCTGTTTTTAAAGTTCTATGAAAAGCGTCAACCTGTTGTACTTCAGGAGTCTCAATATCTTGAATTTTTACTATCTAAATCAAATACAAAACTACAACTTATATTAAATTGTTACGAAAATTTAAGTTAAATTATTTCAATCATAATTTTGTATGAACAAGAAGATTGGCGTGCGAAGCATGTAGGGGGACTCAGTTTGTGAAGTAGGCCTAAGGCAAGCTGGTACTTTTAATCTGTATTAATACAAAGACTGTATTAATACAAAGACTGTATTAATACAAAGACTGTATTAATACAAGGTACTTATTACCATTAATTAGTAGTATTATTCTTTATTAATGGTACTCCTGTTGTACCCTGAACTTATAAATTTAGGTAATGTAAAACTTTGTTAAAATATTTTACAAAACACACCACAAAACATTTAAAACGTAGAAGGTCATTAAATCCAGTGTAGGACGTGTCCTTTACCAATGCGTTATATACGTGAGTGATTTAATGACCTTTTATATTTTAAATTTTTTGTGATGTGTTTAGTGTTTGTGTTATGTAAAATATTTTAACTAAATTCAGACGAACAGAACCAGTGTAACAATGAATTTGACAATGATCTGAAGAAAGAGATCGAAACCGATCATCCGTGGATAAAAAAAGGAATAGGAATTGACCTTTTTTATCTAAAAAAAATGTATGTTAACTAAATTTATACTCATATACCCTATTCCGGAGGCTAAACCAAAAAATAAATTTATAATTTGATTTACCATCTTAGCTTTGATTATGATTAACCTGTGTTAAAAAGAAATAAAATATGTATGGGAAAGTATCAAGATCAAGGGGGTTGGTGGGCAAAGTAAGCAAAAG
The DNA here is from genome assembly GCA_018207615.1 of Philaenus spumarius. Taxonomy (NCBI): domain Eukaryota; kingdom Metazoa; phylum Arthropoda; class Insecta; order Hemiptera; family Aphrophoridae; genus Philaenus; species Philaenus spumarius. The sequence goes on from JAGFPH010000099.1 coordinate 563,477, forward strand.
TCTCTCTCAGTAGCTTCTTCATTGTTCCAGTGTTTTTATTGTCTTTATTATTAATTAAATTCAAACCATAATCCTGAAAGTAGGGACTTTAGGGATTATTTCCTAAAAGCAAGGACTTTTCGATCATCTATCCATTTTAGGGGTTTTTATGGCTTTTAAGAACCAATTGCGAGCACTGTTTATTTGTTATGTAATTACTTTGAAGGATCGCAAAATAAAAATCCTTTTGTTAGACAGAATTCTGATAAATTTTATGTAACGGATCCTGTTTTATGATGCATTCTCCCCCACTACTGTATCACCAGACCTTTAATATCTCCTTTTAAGGTGGGCACTCACAAGGACTCCTGGCATCTTACACGCCTGGTGTAATAAAAACGTCTCCATGATTGGGATGTTCGGGTAGAGGCTATGGAGCCAGTCAAGTCCGAATTACTTTTATCTAATGTGGGGTTTTCTTACAAGTGCTATATTTAAATTGATTTGGTTGCTAGGGACTTGTAAAATGTTCCTGCTAAGCATCAAACTTGCCTTTTAGAGACAAGCAGGATTGGGCTACTAACCATACAGCGAGGGAATCATTTATAATTAATTCACACCACCTACAAAAACCATGTGATATGTGATCCGTCTACTTCCCTAATCTAACACCACCTGATGTGTATTTATAGTGACAAAATTGTGGCAGTTGTAAGGAAAATAGCTCAACTGTTTTTCACAGACATGTTTGATAACGCTATAATTACTACTTGGAGCATAATGGGAATCACATAGAACATGTATTCTGTTTCAATCTACTTTGAATTGTAGTTCTTTTTACCTGTACTGTGAAATTCCTTAACTATTTATTAACATTTTTTATAAAATAAAAGTTTCATTTTTGTTTGGTTTGGGCTATAGCCTACTTAAATCACAAGTCTATTTCTAACAGTAGGTCTACAAACTTACGGTTCCAAGTGAGGGAAACTCAAATATACATAAGCAAGCGCTAGCAATGAACATATGAAGATTGAGGCAACTACAATGATTGCATTTTTTGTACTAACTTTGTGCGAGTCTTCTTTTTGGTTATCTGCAACAAATAGTATACAAGTGTTGGTAGTCATATTTTAACTCTTAAACTGGCAATGCTATAGCTAAAATTGGCCAGCCCGTTTTTAGCGTTTTGCAAGCATATTTTTAAAAATTCGCCAAAAATAGTAAATGAACCCCAATCCAAAAGTGTTCAACAGCTTTTTTGTAGAAGAACCTTCAAAGAATTCAAATATGCCACTAAAAATTAGTTTATTTTGAAATTGTAAAAGTTATTAGCTCAAGAAACAAAAAATGTTCAGTAACGAAAGGAAAAAGTTCAACTTTAGACCTACATAAAAAATAGTAAACATGGAGTAAATAGTAATCAGTAAGCGTAAAAAAGTTTCGTAATTTAGTTCTAAATAGAACTGTATAAAAACATTTATCAATTTCAAATTTTTTATTTTGAAAAAAACCGTTTTTATGTTTCAAGTACACAACTGGTACCTACCTAGGCCTAGATTTTAACGTGCTTTACTAATATATGCTTTGACCAAAAATGAAATATTATTATAAGAAAGTGTAGAGGATAAATCAATGAAAAGAACGGTGTACTTGTCTTTCCTTAGTTCACAAAAGTGTTTGAGTTACATTTATCTGAATAACAAAAAGACATCAGTCGAATAAAAACTCCCAAATCAACACGTGCAGTAGGTTGCGTCATATATGAATAGCGTGGGAACGAACGCCCGAGGCGATCTCACAACAACGTAACTTTCAACTGCTGTCTAGACAATCACAAAACCGGGTTTATCCGGTTTACTTGGCACCATTAGAAACTACAGACTTTCTACTACAAAATGGTATAAAGCAATCTGTCAAAACATTGGGCGTTGCCTTCTAAATAATCGTTGACAAAAAGGCGTGTTTATCGGTTGAGAGACTGTCCAATCGCAAGGGTTTACAGTAACTCTTGTTTGAAATAGTAAATGTACTGTGAAATCTGATTGGAAGACACCAACAGAAAGATGAAATCACAACCAATCCAACGGTATTGTTAGAAATGCCAAAGAAACATTATTGTAGATGGTGGGAAACGTTGCAAGAGTGAGAAATAACAGTACAATTGTGCGCAGATTCGCGCGTGGAAAGAGCTGTAGGCCGATGTGCACATTTTAAAACGATGATTACGTATGTAAATATACGTTTTACGAAAAAGTTGTAAATACAAAAATTAAAGTTTAATTCATTTCCTTTCCAATGGTGCCAGTTTTATTACGATTGGATAATTTTAAGTGGGTTAAATTAGCGATTATGCAAATATATGCAAATTTTTGCAAATGTGTGAAGTTGTTGCGTTCTGCGCCTGAGAGAAGGCCATGCATGGCCTTCTGCCAGTTCCAGGGTTAAAGGAGACTTAACTTAAACAAATATATCCATTGTTACAGCAACTCAACTGCTTTTTTCAAACTTGATTCTCATCAAAATACTTAATACTCTTTTTCTTTCTTATTTTAAATATCTCAAAAAAATTAACAGAACATACAATGACCAGCTTAAAAAACAATGATAAGTGCAGCACCTTAGAATTGATCACTATTGCACTTGGCATGAAATAGCATTATACCCAAGGGTGAGTGATATAAAGTGAAAGAGAGAACATTATTTTTAACCACCATCAAACTATATTGAGCTTCTTTATATAGTCATTGTATAATTTTTTAGCAGACCAAAAATAAAACTTATTTTGGTACTATCCGTAATCATTACCTTAATCACATACAGTAGAGCGTCGATAATCCGAACGTCAATAATCCGAAACGTCAAAAATCCGAACGCGTTCTGAGACAGCCCATGAAAAAATTTCGTTTCGTTTTCGCAAATTCCAATTATTGCGTCGTTAAAAATTTCACAAAAAACTTCATCGCAGTTTTACATTATTATCTCTTTTTAAACACTTCTTAATACCTGCTCTCACACGCCCTCATAACAGACTGGCTGTCAGTATTTTCACTGTCACGCTAATAAGCTGCTTTAGCGCTAGCAGTAAACATACAGAAAGTTCATTCATTTCTCTTTGTGTAATCATTATACAGTGTGTCATACATACAGTTTTTTTTATATTTTTCGTTTGTGTTAACTATAATTTAAAAGTCAACTTTTAATTATGTACTGTACTGTAATTAAAAGTTAAATGTGTAATCATGTTGGCCCTACTGTGTACGTGCAGGTTCTTCTAAATTATAATATGTAAGTAGTCTTACATACTATATTGTAATTACATCACTGCCTGTACTGTTTAACCACTTTAATCGATTAAAGGGCATATATTTTAGCCTAAATGGCATTTTCTTGGTTGTTTTCAAAAATTCGAACAAATTGATAATCCGAACCCCCCTCGGTCCCAATTAGTTCGGATTTTCGACGCTCTACTGTACTTGTCTTGTACTGTACGTGAATAGAATTGGATTAAAAGCCAAAATTATGAAACCAACGAACATAATATACCAGATTAAAAAACAAGTCAACTGCAACCGGATTCTACTAGATTAAATTAGGTATGCTTGTAACACAAACAATTGTTTAAAGTTATTTTTGTATGAAACGTAATATTTTATTACAATATTATTGTTAATAAAAAACTCTCCATGAAAGATAATATTAAGATAAGGTTTTTAAGTGGTTTCATAATTATCATAGATTAATTATACTAAATTAATATTATGGAATATTAAATATTTAACTTAAAAATGTATTTAGAAAAAAACTCTCCATGAAAGATAATATTATTATAAGGATTTTAAGTGGTTTCATAGTTATCATAGATTAATTATACTAAATTAATATTGTGGATTATTAAATATTTAACTTAAAAATGTATTTAGAAAAATGTAAAAAGTCAATAGTAACATTGGTATCACCACATTTTCAGTTTGTTTAATTTTTTTTTAGGCGAAAAACCTGAGCGGTTATTATTGCCTTTACCACAGTTTAAATGCTGGCTATAATAGATAAATAGCTTTATCTGAGTAAATTAGAATTATCCGGGTGGATTAAGCGTATACAAAACTTCTACAGGATAATGAATGGATAGATGAATTCTTCGTCTACTTCTATTACCCGATTACCGTATCAAGAGACCTACACTTTACATTGTCTGCTTGCACCTTTTCTAAAAGAAAGTTGTTAATGATATTGGCCGAGTCATTTGTTGAAGTAAGCATAGCTCTTTCTTTCAACCATGAAGCGTAATCATCTATAATCTGATTGATATTTGGATAAATTTATCAGTCAAGGTGATTAAATCTCCAACAATATCACCAAGTATATCAGGAATATTTATTCTTCCTTCAACTTCCAAAATCTGTCCGTCACCTATATCTATGAATAGCTTTGAAAACTCTTCTGCTCTCAAGTCATGGTACAGATGAACACGCATATTAATTCTCAAAGATAGCATGTTGATATGAGGCCATACAATTGATGTTTTAAGGCAGGCTTTGATTTCATCTGCACATGTCCATCACATGGAACAACAGGCAATGTCTACCTTCAGCCACCACCTAAAAGAACAGTTACTCTGCCCATAAGTAGGTTGCAACTTTTTAAATCCTTGAGGGTTCAGTTGAGAGCCTCAATACCATTTTTGTGAGCCATAGTGCATTCATCCCATATGATCAGTTTTGCTTCTGTAAGAACATGAGCCGTATCACTCTGTTTAGAAATGTTACAAAGAGTATTAGCAGAATGATTCATGTTGAGAGGCAGTTTAAAAGCAGAGTGTGCCGTTTTTCCTTTGTCAATTAAGGCAGCTGCAATTCCTGAAGAAGCAACAGCAATAGCGATACTTTTTCACTCCTAATTTTTTTGAGTAATAGATTGATGAAGAATGTTTTTTGGTCCCACCAGGAGCATCAAGAAAGAACAATTGCGGAAGTATTTTTTCGTAGACTTCTTTCTGTTCATGATTTAATTGTGGACCATTTACTATTACTTCTTCTGTAAGCTGATCCATGTCATAAGCCAGTTCACTTAGATATTGATGTTTAATAATAACCATTCCTTGTTCTCGTGATGGTGAAATGAGTCAAAATTGTGACAAAGTTTTACCTGACATAGAAATGAATACCATATCTTCAAGAATAATTAGGCATAGGTTATAAACAATGTCAAGAACCAACTCAACATTTCCTTGTAGTCTGTAAATTTGTCTTATTATATCTTCTGCAAAATTGTCTCAGTATTTCTCACACAATTTCATTGGATTTCCAACTTGGCAGAAAGCCACATGATAGTGAACAATTCACAAATTTTATAAGGAGAATCAGAAATTGAGGCTTCTTCTAAAGTTTTATCCCAGTGAGCATCGTCTTCCAGTAATAAAATTACTCGGCAAGCCTCTTGAAATGTTAGAAAAAGTAAAAAGGTTAATAGTTATTAACAGTTTTGTAAAGAAACATATAATATCAAATTCAAGGTACAAAGAATGGGTACCTAACAGTAAAAAAGGTTTAAATAAAAAATGAAAATAATAATTCATAATCAATGTAAAAACCAGTGAGAGATAGATAAAGTTTATAATTAAGGTAATATGGGGATTAACATAACTAGCCAAAAGTGAAAAAGCAAACAGGACTATAACTTCGGAAAAAAACATTCAAATTGAAAACGTTAAACGGCAAATTGAGTGTACAGACTTAGACAATCGAGGGCGAAAGCCAAACAAAACAAAAAACCGTGAAATCGGAAAAGCCGTGAAGCGAGACAGAAAAGATAGTGGAAAAGCTCCAAATGCGAACGCGACATAGCACAGAAACAATTTGAATTCGTATGCATTCAGGAAAAAGAACTGAACAACATGACACCATCCAGAAGGAAACCGGGAATCAGGAACCAAAGTTACAGGAATTGGGGAAGAAACTGTCACAACACTCACAAGCCATCGAAAACCTGTAGATTTCAGCAGAGCTACATGTTTGCAAACGACCACCGATTAAAGAGCAAAACACGCCCACTAATCAGTCTAACAAACTGAAATATTAATATTTAAAAATTAGCAACTAACCAAAAGTCAACAGATAAAGACAAATTTTAATATAAATCAATAGAGGAATTTGACAGGATCACGGAAAAAATTACAAAAAATTTCTACGGTTATTTAAACCCGAGCGAAACACAAAAAGCGGAAGGGAAAGTAAATATTATAAATTGGCCAACTTTAATACCTAAAAACAGGAGCTGGTCAAATAGTGGTGGCAACATCGATAGTCAGAAAGAGAATTCCGGGACGTATCCTCGTATCTCGTTACAAAGAAATTAATTGTGAACTTATCTCCATACTTCTAATTTTTTCAATCTTCGTAAAACTTAAATAATTAAAATAACAGTATATTGAGAAGTAATTAACGAGATTTCATAGCACAGTTAATTGATGCTATATTCTACAAGGGATATAATCGAACCTCATCTTTAAATTGGGATCTGCAGGGAAAACAGCGGCCAGGGCTGTTCCAGAGTGAGATAGCGTATCACGGGAGGAATCTAGACGACTCTAAGGTCACGAACCATTGCTGGATACTCTTCTGGTCAACAGGAACATCGGCCGAAACTCAGATTTCCGATCACCTAGTAGGAACGCGCTGTAAACGACAATAAGGTAGTGTCACCTTTTTAATTTAGCATAATTGCAGCATTGACAATAAGGGTGTTTTAATTAAATAAAATTTTCTGGTATATTTATAATATATAATTACCTTAAATTCAAAGAAAATCTATCTCTTACAAAACGTTAATTTTTAAATTCATCTAAAACTGAATCATAAATCTAATCCATAAAACCAGCTAAGGAATATTTATAATTTTTTCTATCATTGAACATATTTTATTTTGTATATCGTCTGTCTTTTAATCATGCTTAGGTATATTAATATGCCATCTTCTCCATGACAGAACATGAGAGGATATTGCAAAGCGTCATAGACACGGTGCATCTCATTCATTCACATTAATTTGTTGTCGCTGCTATTGAGGATATCTCTTTTTCAAAAAAATGTCCAACGATGAGAATTTTTACGTCTTTAGTCATCGGAGCATTAAAACGACCTCTGTTTTCTTCTATCAGCGTTAATTATTACTTGGAACTCTTTCTAGTTATTAGGAACTGAATCAATGGCAGCTTTAAAATCTTTAATGAAGTTGGCTTAATACCAGGATAGATTGTACAACAAATTTCTCTTTCACAAATATCATCTCCTACGAATTATATTTCAAGAAATTATGGTTGCTGATTAAGTCCAGCCATAAGGCGTCCTATTCTATGGTAGACTTGTCCTTGCACTTTGAATGTTGGCATAAAATTGCCCTCTTTTATCACTCTGGATCCAAAAGACGTCACTTGAAAGCAACCATTCTACTTATGGAGAATAGAAAGAAACTGTTCTAATTTTGGATGCTGATGGGCTGTAAAGTCTCAGAGTATGGTTGAAGAGTAGGTAGTTGGACTTTATCACCACTACAACACATTCCTTTAGCTTCATCCTTCCATTTTAAAGCACAACACCAAGGACACAGTATTCGAGGCCCAAGATATACAATTTCATCGTTTAAATAATCAATAGGCCTACTTAGTTCATATTTAAAACCAGACCAATTCTTAGAAGTTTAAGGTATTAATCTAACTTGTGATCTTTTTTCGTTGTATTTAGTTACAGCTGCTTCATTAATATATGGGATATTAGAAATGTACTTTTTTACAGCCGCTCTATGTACATCAAGATGACTTTGAGTATTGTATATTGTCTAACAGCCGCTCTATGTACTTTAGGATGACTTTGTGTATATTTCGAAGCAGATAGTCTTACTTGTTTATTCCTAATTGATAATTGAACCTGTAAATCTTTTCCTTCTTTTTTTGTTCCATTTGAATATAAACAACGAAATTACCACTATTATAATTTCCCATATAATTACAAAGTCTTTTTACGCCCTGAACTGCTTCACCAACGGAAGTGTATACACCTTGATATACTTGGAACTGATAAAAAAAAGTTCTGCAGCTGCTATAATTTCGCAAATAGATCCATACGTGTCAGGCTTAGACTTTTCGGTGATCCTAGTTGCTAGCCACATGATAAACAATAATATTTCCTCAACTTATTAGCCATTGATACTTCACCGTACATCGGTAGAGACAGAGAAGAAAATAAACATGCTCTGTCCCAAGAATTTTAAAAATTTTGAACAGTATTCAGTCTCCATTATGGAACCCAACAAAACAATAAATAAATCTCACAGTAAACAAAAGAAAAGTTAAAACAAAAACAACAACAAAATACAGTAAAAAACAAAAACAACAACAAAATGCAATATAACGATAATTAGTTGTATTATTATAAGGTTGATATTTTAACTGAATTACTCGAAATAACAATAATTTAAGTTTAGTTTAAAACGTAAGGAATAATTAGGCCTAACGTTTTATACCTACCTTTTTCATTTTATTGTATATGTCACCGGCAAAGTACGAAATCAGGCATTATATAGAATGACTAGGCATTATATACAATGCCTAAACCGGGGCAGGTAAAGTATGAAATATCGCGCATTATATACTTTGCCTAGTCATTCTATACAATGCCCGCAGGCGCATCAGGCAAAGTATGAATTATTTAGAAATTTACATTGTAAAGTGCCGACATGTTTTTCTTACCGTCCTGACAGCGTTGCCGGATTGTTCTTGTTCTTTTTTGTGTAGAAACGAACAGTTTAGGCAACTTATTCTAATTATAAATAGTGTGATAATACTACGAAATATTATAATTACCGTATATAAATATTATAATCATACTGTTATCGGCAAAACACTGTGACTAAACAGTTTAGGTAAGTCCTCTAGTTTTTTTTTTTAATTCTAATTATATAAAGTGATAATACGACGAAATATTATAATTATATAAATATTATAATCATACTGTTATCGGCAAAATACTGTGACTAAACAGTTTAGGTAAGTCCTCTAGTTTTTTTTTTATTCTAACTATATAAAGTGATAATACGACGAAATATTATAATTATACAAATATTATAATCATACTGTTATTGGCAAAATACTGTGACTAAACAGTTTAGGTAAGTCTTTTAGTTTTTTTTTTATTCTAATTATATTTCATACTTTGCCCACTGACCCTTTAGGCATTCTATAAAATGCCTAGTCACTATATACAATGCCTAGGCAAAGTGCTGAAATTAATGTAATTTTTATTCCATTTCACACTTTGCCCAAAACCGCTAGTCATTGTATAGAATGTCTAGGCATTCTATACAATGCCTGGATTTCGTACTTTGCCGGTAACATATACAGTATAATAATAATAATAATAAAATAATGAATGTAATAATAAATAATAAGTGTAATAATAATGTAAGTATTTCTTGAAAATGTGTTAATGTTTAGTAGGGTATAGGCCTAACCTAAAAATTGGATTAAGCTTTGTTAAATATCAGCTGTTTTATTTATAATATGTAGCCTAACAACTGATGTTTTAACCGAATTACAATACAGTAACTTAAGCATTTTTTATTGTTTTTTGTGTTTTCTTTTATTTTTTTAACCTAATCTAAAAAGTTCTTGTTTAAACACAGCAAAACAATAAATCAATTTCAAAGTAAACAAAAGAAAAAGTTAAAACAAAAACAACAACAAAATACAGTAATTTAAAAGGTTATTTTAATTGAATTACCCGTTTTAACACTAATTTAAGTTTAGTTTCAAAGTAAGAAACAATTTAACATTTTATAAATACCTTTTTTATTTTATTGTACAATATCTGGGCAACCAAGCATCGCTCAGTGTTTTTTTTTAATTGTGTTTTTTAGGAAAATATACCGGTATGTAAATACAAATCGCATACTGAATAAATATGAATATTTTTCGATCTTATGTAGAGGGCATATGAATTGTTTATTTAAATAAAAAAAAAACATGAGTGTAATTAGTTCTAACATTTTATTAGAATTTTTTTGCAGATATAAAACCTAACGCATTCGAATCCTGACGTCCAAAAACCTCTATAGGTACAAGTAGGTTATGTAACCTATCCAACGAAAAGGCCATATTTGATATTATTTATGTATTTTAGAAATAACAAATAATAATTATAATCATTGGATAATTTATATTACCTTTATAGAAATGCTAAGAATGCAGAAACTGGTGAAAAGGTTTTCAGAACGGTTAATAACAGCACAAAAATAATGTTTTAGTTACGTTTGGTGTTTGAATAAAGAAATACGGTAAGTTGAAAATTGTACCACCTGATATATTTTTAATGATTTATGTTTGTTAAATCTTATCTTTAAACAAATAAAAGAGCACTGTGGTGACAAAATCACACTGATTTAAATAAAAACCCTGAACCACAAAACAAGGAACAAAAACAATAACTAAACAACTAAATTGTAAGTTATGTTTAATATGTTACCCTTATGTACATATCGATGACATGGTCATCATCCTCAGAGGGTTTTAAAACCCTGAGTAGTGTTAAAACCCTCTGAGGATGATGACCATGTCATCGAAATGTAGGCTACATAAGGGTAACGTATTAAACATAACTTACAATTTAATTGTTTAGTTATTGTTTTTGTTCCTTGTTTTGTGGTTTGGGTTTTTTATTTAAATCAGTGTAAATCTTATCTTATCAAACGAGCAATTCTTGTATATTTTCTATTCGCCTATTCTTAGTGACTTCAAAGGTTGTATATAAAAGAAGTTCAGAGTTTAAATTTTATGTGCATTTTTCCGAGATTATGCGTATTTTTGCAGACATAAGACCTAGCGCATTTGATTCCTGATGTCAAAAAGTCCCTATATGCAAATTTTCTTCAAAATCGGTAGAGCCGTTAGCGAGATCCCAAAAAAAAATTATAAAATAAACAAATATACAAGAATTGCTCATTTAATAATATAAGATAACCAATAATAATAATGTAAGTATTTCTTGAAAATATGTTAATGTTTAGTAGGGTATAGGCCTAACCTAAAAATTACGTTAAGTTTTAGGCTTAAGTTTACTATTCGACCCTAGCCTAATATTTTTCAGACAACGACGTTGTTTTACATTCTACTGTTAAATGTTGAATACAGGTAAACATACTGTGACTAAATACTATAGGTTAGAACCATTTAGGTTTTTTTTAAATTATTATTCTTGCATTTCTGTTGCCATAGGTTAGCCTAAGGTCGAATAGTAAACTTGCGCCAAGTTTTATTTTATAACAAGTGTTAACAGATGTTTGAATTTAATTATAACATAATTAGCATTTTTCATTGTTCTTTTGAGTGTCCTTTTATTTTGATAACTTAATCGGAAAAAGCTGCTGGTTGTGAATAGGTAGGTAATAATAAAATGATTCTAAATTTGACTAATTCGTTGCTATGATAATGAACGTACATTCATTACAAACATGTTTTGCTTAGCTTTTGATACGATCAGCTGTTGTATTTGTTATAGGGTTGGGAGTGAATTCTCGAATTTTCACTATTTTTATCCTGTAAAGTCAAAATTTTGCAACATCCGTTTTTAGTGCACGTGTCTACGTTGAGAAAGGAATAACTATGCCAAATTCCAAGTTAATGATATGTTAGTGTTTGCCTCACTGGACTGGAAATTCTTAACAATAATTAATACTATACAACAACTTCAATTAGCTGCTTAATGTATATGCGCCTAATATACAGTATACACACCACCTTTTCGAGATCATAGCAGCCAACAGGCTTTTTTAGGAAGTTTAAGTAGTAGTGACAATCTTAGCGCATTGTTACTGACAAACTTTTTGATCTTTACAAACTGGAAAGTGTCACTTAGGCCTATAGTATAAAGAAAGAATATATATAAACTATTTATATATAACACAAATAGGAATACGATAAAAAATTTTGATAGGAAAAAACGTTTTACAGCCTTTTTTGTTTTCAGGCTGCCACAATATGCAATGTTGTGTACTGTATTTTAGCCATAGAAGTTCTTTAATACTAAATCGGCTCATTTTTTGGAATTTGATTCGGCGCAAATTTACTATACGAACCTATGCCAACAGAAATGCAAGAATAAAAAAAAATTGCCTGAAGTTCGAACTTATAGTCTTTAGTCACAGAATGTTTAAATGTATTCAACATTTGGTTCTAGTGTATTACATGTTGACCACAGGTTTTAATATAATTACACTAAAGATCACTTTTTCCTTTATATATAATGAAGTTAGACACTTCACTGATCGCGGGAAATCAATTATAGACAATCTAAAGCACATATAACACAGCGAAACAAATATAATATTTTGTTTAGCGAAGTTATTGATTATATTGTTTGGTGTATTAAGTGATTTATTTATTTTATTTAGTGTTAAAATATCAAGAATTACTGAAGTTAACCTCTATATTTTCGACTTTTATTTCTCTCGCATTTTTTATAACTATTATTTTCCACAGATATTTTTGTTTGTTTTTACAGTCAGTTTAACGTGTTCTTTCATATTATGAAGATATTTTCCAAAAACCTCTGGTCACGACGTCCTAAATTTTTACCCAACATTTAACAGTAGAAGTAATTGCAAAAAGATCAGCAGAGGGTCGTATAGTAAATTTACGCCTTAAAATGAATTATTTTAAGAATTAATTTCTCTTACAGAATATGGGTCTGGGCCTAGGATTTATAATATTATGGAAATTTTGACGGAGAGGGCGGATAGTTCTTCGACTAAAGAGCATAGGATTGGTACTCAACACAGGTGACAATGATGGTAGGTTTAGAGAATTTCTACTCAAATAATATCTATAATTACTGTCAGAAGACGAACTTATTTCAAAACATTGTTCTGGAGAGTCACCTATATCAGCTCTATTAGACACCATAGCAATTAATTTCACTGATGCTCTAAATAAGTAATAAATACGTTCGCTATTCCTTAATTTCAATATTTCATATCACAACCACAACACTTTGAACAAGAACAATAATTAATCAGCTGACTCTAGTAAACATTGTAAATTGCAACTAATGCAAATACATGAGTGTCTACAAAGTAAGTGAATTTGGAGACCATTGAAACCAATGAACTAAGGCATGAGTAAATTCTAATCGGTTGATTGTGGCAAACCGGCTAGTCTATTTCTATATAATTATATACAGAATTTTGTCCAAAACCTATTTCCAACCGCCCAGCCTCTCTCCTAATGGACCGATCTTGATAATTCTTTTTTAATGGGTGTCTTACCTCTAGATATGTCATCAAGCATTTTTTTTTTTTTGTGCATTCGGGGCAATAAAAATTCTAATTTTATGAAATTTGATTCGGTGTTTTTAATGTATTTTTAAAATGAAAAAAGGTACGAGGTTGGTTGATATCTCAATCGAAAGAACTAAAAATTTAGAACATTTACACCGCTTACAGTACTCTTCAATCTCTTATAGTTTTAGAGTTACATAAAATCAAAATTTTGTTACAATGTTCAAACCAAAATATTTCAAGAACTATCAGTGCTAAATCGATGAAGTACCGGTACAGTAAGCGAGGAAAATATTTGAAATTAAATTTTCTATTGAGTGGTGTAATTAGTTTGATTTTTTTAATGTCTACGCTAGCGTTTGCGAGTCACAAAAAATTCTTTAAACTTGCGTTGTGTACTGCGGCGCCGCGCCGTCTCAGCTTCTGCTCATGCTCAGAGTGTTCGTTGGGGACATGGCTTCAATTATGTGTGAGTTGAGATAGGGATACAGTGAGAATCGGTTGCATTTCCGGTTGTTTTCTCGTTTACTGGAGCAGACCCTTAACTTCACAACTACTTGAATTTGAACTGAAATGAATCAGCTCCCCCACCAATCATATTTAGCTTCCCCACCAAACGCAAAAAGCGTGAATAAATTGTGACCGAAATGTCATACGGGCGTTCTTTGAGCGACTAGCGTTTTTCAAGCGTTGTGCGTCAGTCAAAATTGTGAAAACGCCAGACGCTCCAAGTTCCGAGTTTCCGGAACGCTGGACGCGAAACGCCTTGCATAA
>JAGFPH010000099.1:589076-650186 GCA_018207615.1 Philaenus spumarius
AGTCAAAACTTTAATTTCTATCGCCAATCGTTTGTGTCGAATAGTGTCGTTGTATATTTCTGTTTAGTACTGTACATATTTATAACGCATTACTGTACTGTACATATAAATTTTTCTTTGTCAAAACTTTAATTTCTATAGTCAATCGTTTGGGTGGAATAGTGTTGTTGTGTGTTTGTTTTTTTGTACTGTACATATTTTTTAACGCATTACTGTACATATAAATTTTTCTTTAAGTGTGATGGCGTCAAGTTTGAAGAAAAAGTACACTTTCTTAAATGTTGAAACAAAATTAAAAAATTTAGAAAGGTTATCAAAAGGCGAAAGTGGAGCATCTCTTGCAAAGATTTATGGGGTAGAAACATCCACTATAAGTGGCATTAAGGCGAAAAGAGCTCAGCTCGACCAATTTGCTTCAAAACTGGACTCAGAAGAAGGGACGCTAAAAAGAAAAACTGTGCGTTCAGCAAACAACAAAGCATTGGAGGATGCAATTTATATGTGGTTCACCCAAAGGAGAAGCCTAGGAGAGCCAATTTCAGGCCCACTGATCTGCGAAAAAGCACTAGAATTGAATAAGCAGATTAATGGAACGACCAATTTAAAGCTAGTTCTAGATGGCTTAAAAATTTTAAGTCTAGACATGGTATTAGGGAGCTGGACATTCAGGGAGAGAAACTTTCCTCGGATTTAGTGGCTGGGTGTACTTTTGTTGAAAAGTTTATTAAAGGTGCACTCGAAAAAGGCTATTCTAGAGATGATGTGAACAACGAAGATGAGACTGGGGTAAATTGGCAAGCTCTTCCACCCAAGTCACTGGCGTCAAGACGTGAACAATCCGCTCCTGAGTTTAAAGTTAGCAAAGAAAGGATTACTGCAATGGTATGCTCTAATGCAAGTGGAGAGCACAAAATAAAATTGTTGGTGATTGGCAAGAGCAAAAATCCACGCAGTTTTAAAAATTGTACTCTTCCTGTTTCGTACACATAAGGGCTTGAATGAGTTCAGTCATTTTTCTTGAATGGTACAAGAATGTGTATTCATTCCTAGTGTGACAAAATACCGTCAAGAGAATAATAAAGATAGGAAAGTTTTGCTTATCATCGATAACACACCCACACATCCCCCTCACGAAGTATTGAATGCAATCAATAACAATTTTGAAGTGCAATTTCTCCCACCCAATGTCACAGCCGCTATCCAGCCAATGGACCAGGGAGTGATCGCAAAAATTTAAAAAATCTACAGAAAGCAGCTACAGCGTCGCCTTTAGATGGCAGAACAGGATGAAGAAAGTGTAGTAAGTTTATTAAAAAATTGAACATTAAAGATAGCATTTACATGCTTTCAGATGCTTGGGATTCTATCACCAAAACCAACTTGCAAAAAGCCTGGAATAATTTATGGCCTGAAAAACAAAGTGAAGAAATTGCAAACGATATCGAAGACTGTGGTGTAAGTGAAGTTACAGAAATATGCAGCGCGATCCCAGGATTCGAACAATGCGATGAAAATGATGCCAATGAGTGGTTAACGGTTGACAACAACGATCCTGGTTACTAGATTTTGACGGACGAAGAAATAGTTTCCATGGTGTCTAAAGGGGACGCAGAAACAGATAAATCAGATGGGGAAAGTGAAGATGAAATTGAAGAAGCAGGGCCAACCCATTCGGAAGCGTTTATGGCAGCAGAAACTCTGATGTCATGGCTTGAAAAACAGACGGAGAGTACACCAACCCAGCTCATCGTATTAAAATGTATCAAAGACTTGGCCGCGAAAAAGTGAACCACAGACTCAAAAATCAATAACAGACTTTAAGAGCTCTAGCAATGTATGAACTGTTTAGTATTCTGTAAGTACATATATACTGTATTGTACATTACATATTACTGTAGCCTATGTATGTATATTCTATCATTTAAATACATTATAAGTTTATATTAATTAATGGTTTTATTTATCTGCTTCAATTATTTAACCACTAAAGTGAATTATTAACAGTTTTATCAATTTTTCTTTTTGATATGAACTTAAACGAATTTTTTTTCTTTTTCGAAAATCCGGACATTTTGATAATCCGAACAGGGTCTGGGGTCACAATTAATCCGGATTATCGACGCTCTTCTGTAGTTAAATTTTAAATTACACAAAACACGTGTTTCAGTAACAACATAAATAATGTAAAACTCCACAAAGTGTTAGCTGAGAAGTATAATATATTGTCAAAAGTAATATCATAAATCAAACAAAAATTAGGAGCATTAATCATCTCACCAGAAAAACTGTCAGTCTCAGTTTGCTTTTAATTCAGTTTTTATTGCTTTTAAATTTACAACAGTTTATTTTAATCAGCACATTTATTAATTTATTATTAGGGAACGTAAAAAAGATCTTTCAAAGTTTTTTAGATGTCAGGCAATGTTTC
Source organism: Philaenus spumarius (assembly GCA_018207615.1). Classification (NCBI taxonomy): domain Eukaryota; kingdom Metazoa; phylum Arthropoda; class Insecta; order Hemiptera; family Aphrophoridae; genus Philaenus; species Philaenus spumarius. The sequence goes on from JAGFPH010000099.1 coordinate 591,505, forward strand.
TTTAATCTTTATGTAACACATTATAAAATGTAACTATTTAAAATATCAATTATTATGCTGGTGTAGGGCCTGCAGGAGAAATGTTAACATAAATTGGAAATACACATAAACCTCAGTATTAACAAAATTATTATATTCCCAATATGACTTGTTCTAAAAAACCTAACCTAAAAATCAGTGTATAAATTAATTTTAGTTAAAATCAGCAGTAATGGATTTGACCAACACCGAAAATCTTTCACCAGCTAAAATATTTTAAATTGAAAATTTCCTTTTTTAAATTACTTTATACTTTTGTTTTAAAATTATTTGAATATTTCTGTACATTCCCCTAAACACATATAAAAAAGTATTCAATGTTTGCATTGTATTACATCGATGTACAAGTTGCGATGTATAACATCGATGTTTTGTTTCAACTGGACATCCCTAGTCAGCCTCTGGACAGTACAGACAGCAAAATAGCTGATCTCTATTAGGTTAGAATGGGTCCTCGGCACCGTAAATCATCATAGTATATTTTCAGCAACTAACAACAGCGAATATTGGCGAAAGCTAATAACGTTTCCTGCCAAAACAAAGCCAAAGAGTGCAAATAACAGAAAGTGTACAGGGAGAGAAGGTTTAGCTTTGGCAATCGTTGCATGACGATAATGTTGCAGCTATCCTTTCCATTGAAAATTCTGTAGCTAAAATTATTGATTTTGATAATATCATATCTAGGTTTGACGAGCAGAAAAGGACTTAATGATGTTGAGGAAATAAATAAAGAATAACATTATTAAAAAAATAAGTTTTAGAAATACACGCACTTTATTATGTCAATACAATACAAAAGTACAATACTCTTGTTACAATATCTATACTTTCTACATATATTATGATTATATTACATGTGATGACATGTGATCCAAGACTTCCTTCCTCAGTCAGCTTGCAGTAAATGGTTCACTTATTGTTCATATAGGTACTAAATATCTTTCTTTAAAACTTTTTTACAATTATACATAAATTCAAGATATAACAATAGAAATATATATTGCTAGTGATAAATGTAACACTGTTTTCATACAAACAACCTTCTATTAACAAATTTTGTATTCACAGAAATCAACATCTTTGTACATAATATTGTTAAATTATAAATACATTTACACACAAATATTTTACATATATATACAATTTGTCCAAGTTTTTAAACAATATATAAACAGTTTAATTTAAAAACAGTTACATTTGTAGTTTTAAGTTTCAATGTGTCCAAAGAAATATTTGGTAAAGTATTATTTCAAAGCTCGTTTTTACAACACTTTACAAATTCCTACATTATACCATTAAAATGGTAAATATTATACATTGTACGGAAAACTCTGAAAGGATTACCAAATCAAGAGTGATTGAACTCACCAACATTACATAAAAAATATATCTTTGAACATGTAAATTTCCCTTTGTAGTCAACATAGCAATATAAATACAGTACATCCAACATATAGTAACCAATTCACCAAGCGAAATGGGAGAAGAGAAAAGAAACACACAACAGAAACTAGAAAGATTACAGTGTACATAGTAAATAACTGTTCATCTGCTTACAGTTATTGCAGTACAAAATTTGCATGGTTCGTTAGTAAAATTTAAAAGTATAATTTTTATAAATTCAAATAATTTATGTTATGAATTAAATTATACACTTATATCAAACTGCCAACCAAGTTGTATGTATTTACACCAATTAATCAATTTTTTAAAGAACAAATCTATACAGCATTATTGAAAAAATATGCTTAATATAAATTATATCTTATAAATTCTACAGTTTTTATATTCTTTGTTTGAGCTACTTTTTTATGGTAAAAATTAGTAAGATTGACAACTACATAAAATACAAAAATAAAATACACTATAATTCATTATTAGTTTTATTTGTGCTGAAAATTGAATCTTTAATATGATAATAATATTTCCTTTAAACCAATTCAATCAAAGAATCTTTGAATTAACAAATTTTTGGCAGAAAATGTTAACAGCTCTGGTCAAAGCAGAAACAGCTTTTTACTATGTAAATCCATGAACAATACTACAATTATTTAAAACATAATAATATAATATGATCACTGTCATGGCTATACAAACAAAGGTTACATATTTTTAACAAATTCCATTTACTACAACAATGAATACTTTGGTGATATGTAGGATATCCAATGTGTTTGTAAATTACACTGTTTACAACATTTATTTTATAATATGTCAAAACTTTTTAAAAATTATATCATATCACCAAGATTCCTTGTAAAGTTAATTTCATAGAGGTACCATAATAATATCTACATCATGATATATAATTATATTGTTAGTTACTAATTTTTTTACATAAACTTCGCCCATTTTATGAAGGGGACATTTAACAAGCATTTCATAACACAAATTTCTGAATATGAATCATTTGGGTAGAAGCTTTTAACATCTATTTGTTCTGCAGCGAGTATCGTTCAAATGCTCTTGTTTCGATAGTGTTAATAAGATGTTACATACTGAAGCTAAGTTCTTCTTATTTCATACGCATCTAACTTCAGAAATGTAACTTCTATTAGCTGCTAAACACAACTGAATTTAACACCTAAAACAACCAAACAAAAATATATAAGATACATTTTCAACAATTACTTTAATATTAAAATAACTTAAGGAAACTAAAGGAAATAACTAAACATAAACTTGAAATGGCTGATGTTTTACCATAAACAAGAGTATTGAAGACGGTAAGTCATACTTAAAAAAAATTAAACTTTAAACTTGGGTAAAATTTAAAGGTTAGTATCTTTATTAACATTTTAGTATTTTATTCATATCATAAATTGAAATTGAAAATGAATTATTTTTAATAAATTAGATGATTATATTCCTTCAGTTATACTCTTTTCATACCATGTTACTAACACAAACAATGTATATGCCTGGAGTCTAGAACTACTATATGTATTTAAACAATTTAACAAGGGGTCCATAAAATGTTAGATAAAAAATAAGAAAGAGATGGAAAGGAATTAGAATAAAACAGAGTAATAATAATAAGAAAGTTCAACAGGTGCTGAATCAAACATTAAGATCATAGTAATACAAATGTTTATTATAAACAAAGTGCTATGCCAATGGCCACTATTACAGAAGTAATTAATTGTTAAAATAAATTATGAAGCAAGGTATACTTCCAACATTTGTAAAATATTCTAACCCAAATAAAGTACTTTATAATTTCAAATTAAACAAACATAATTTGCCAGTTGAATTTAAATGTTAGTTAACTCACATTCAGAAATCTTACCATCATCACTAGAGTAGCAGTTGTGACAGTGGAGTTTATTGTTTCTTACACGAACATCTGTACCCATTAGCCCGTCACCAAGTTGTACGCAGCATACACAACATTTAAAGCAATTAATATGATAGAAGAGACGTAAGCTCTCAATAATCATTGCTGCACCTCGTCCTTTAATTCACAAATTACAAATGTTAGAAACTTTATGATTTTAAAACATGAATTGTAATTTCAAAACTCTAAATAATAATTAACATGGTTTCACCAGTTATAAAGCAGCTTGTCTAACTGGTGAAAATATAAACTGTCAGACTAACTACATTTAGTAAAACTTTAGTAGTTTCCTAGATATTGTGTATATTTTAATAATGGCTTGTTTAAAATTAGGTACTGTATATATTTATATATATTATTTTAATTCCTCAATTGTTTAGTATAAAAATGAGCACACTTTAAACCATCACATGACATAATCAAAGTTTAACAATTATTGACTCAAAAATAATAAATACTTAAAACGATTTTAAGACTACAAAATTGTAGAAAATCTTTATTTTACATGATATACCGGGTGTCCCACGAAGAGGTCCCTATTTTTGAATTAATATATTAGATGCACCGAACACTCTACAAACCTGAAACTCAACAGTCCTAACATACACATATGGAAAAGAAATACACCTGAGTATCAGTTAATTCTGACACATTAGGACAAAATGGCGGGATATAAAAGAAATACTACCTTTTCGTTAAAATAGTTTTATTTTGTTAAGTGTTACAACATAATTATTGAATTTTAACGATGTTACTACTAAGCACTAAACAACGTTAGGGAATTAAAGATATAAGTAACTCATAAATAAATTAAATCTATTTGATCCATAAACCCTATTCAAACTGATGTCCATCGCAATGCACTGATGACAACGAAATAGAAAACAGTCATACGCTTTGCTGAACAACTCTCGAGGTATCAACAACAGTTCCTCTTCGATCAACCTCATTAGTTCATCGTCTGTCGCAATGTTATGACAATAAACCTTCTCCTTCAAACATCCCCACTGAAAAAAGTCACAAACAGTCAAGTCTGGAGACCTTGGGGGCCAGTCCATGAAGCTGCTGCCACGACCTATCCAACGGTTAGGAAGATTTTGGTCCAAAACTGCTTTGGCCACATTAGCATAATGCGGAGGAGCTCCATCCTGTTGGAAAAAACGTCTTTCATCTCAGGCTGAGAAAGATGAGGAACTATGTGATTGCTTAAAACTGATGCATACCTTTCTCCAGTCATTGTTTGTCGGGATATGTCATACGACAAAACACCATCCTTGGTAACAGCAGCCCAAACTGTTATACCTGTTGATTTTAATTTCTCTTCTTGTAAGATATGTGGTTTTTTTGTGTTATAGTAATGACAATTATGCCTGTTTACAGTTCCTGTTCGATAAAATGTCGCTTCATCTAAAAACACGATTCCTTTAATTTCTCTTCTTGTAAGATATGTGGATTTTTTGTGTTATAGTAATGACAATTATGCCTGTTTACAGTTCCTGTTCGATAAAATGTCGCTTCATCTGAAAACACGATTCCTTTAATTTCTCTTCTTGTAAGATATGTGGATTTTTTGTGTTATAGTTATGACAATTATGCCTGTTTACAGTTCCTGTTCGATAAAATGTCGCTTCATCTGAAAACACGATTCCTTCATGCCATTTGCTATCTACGTCAGTCTTTTCAATTATTTTCGAACAAAATTCCAATCGTCTGTCAGGATCATCTTCAAGCAGTCCGTGAACTAAATGAGTTTTATAATGTTTGATTTTGTTCTTTTTGGCATACCTTTGGACAGATGACTTCGGTATCCCTGTAGCAGATTCCACCTTTCTTACTGAATTAGGCGTATTTGGAGATTCCATGAAAGCAGCACATACGATTTCTTCATTTTCTATGTTGGAGGATCTATGGTATTTTTTTTTTCGTATTGACCCCGTTTCTAGTAGGATAGTCTTCCACTTACGAATAGATTTCCTTGACGGTGGAACTACACCTGGGTACCTTTCCCTAAAACACCTTATTGCTTCATAATCATTTTCAAAGGCAATAGCCCAGGAACAACATTTCACTTTTTGCTCAGTTGAAAACGGCATGGTACATAAGACACTTTACAATGCAACTTAATAACAAATGCCAATGTTTATTACCAAATATGTTCATTGTTGTGGATACACCCAGTCAGCTGATAGATTTAAAATAGTCTAAACAGCTGTAGCTGTTCCTATTCTAAATAAAGTAGGTTTACCCTTAAAATACGATTGCTGATTTTGTTGTTTTTTTTTTGTTTTTCCGCCATTTTGTTTGGATCAGTCAGAATTAACTGATACTCAGGGGTATTTCTTTTACAAATGTGTTAGTCACGTCTGTAGAATTTCAAGTCTGTCGCGCGCTCTATACGTCTGATATATCAATTCAAAAATAGGGACCTCTTCGTGGGACACCCGGTATAAACTTTTACCTACCATTAAAAAATGTTTTCAATTGTAAGTCTAATTTGAGTATTTGCTTTGTACTGAATATCAAAACTTCAATCTCCATTTCTTAGGGAAATTTACTATACAAATCTCCATTTAGTCTATTTACCTCCATTTAGATACAAGTATGATATATAATAATAATAATGTAGGTTGAGAAATACCTAACATCACTTCCAGTATTTGGTGGTTTTAAAAGGGGTATTTTAAAAATTATATTTTAAAAGGTCAGGTTTCCTATATAAAACTTAATAATTAATTGGTTTGATGGTTCATATTACCACTAATTGAAAAGCTATAACATTTTTAGTTAAAAGAGGATTACAGTAAAACCTCTCTAATCCGAACCTCTCATATCCGAAACCTCCGATATCCGGCGTAGTAAAAAATAATAAATATATCTATCAAAAATTAATATTTTCGACTAAATACTGCAGTAGCAAATGATGTTTTTGAGTTGGGCTGTAAAAGTAAAACAAAGGAATTCCGTCGGGACTCCCATAAAAATCATAAATCACGGGTAACGTAAGTCCCAACAAGTTTTACCCGATTTCAAACAAATAAAATTATTACTTTAAAGTTTAAATACTTTTGTTACCGATATATAAAATGTGTTATTTTTCTTCACAGTAGACACCCTAATTCTATAGACACGATAACAAACGAACCAATAAGTGTTTGACCTTGAGCCTACTCTAGACTTCTTGTGTACAAATAACAGCCTACGCATGAATAAAAATAAAACAAGAAGCGTTTACTTAAGAAAGGAAACAATTGCCTAAAACATTTTACTGGGGAAAATGTCTACTTACACAAAATTAATAATGTTTTACATTTTCCCTACTGATATTTATTGTTAAATGCTGAATTGAGTTAAAATACAGAGAATGCGATTGCAAATACCGGAGATTACATTCACGGAGTCTATACGAGAACGGGCAGTTCTGACAACTGAGTATTTCTTGGTATCGGTAATCGGCTATCGATTCTCGATACCGATACCAAAGCTAAAGTATCGGTGGTATCGAAAATCGGTATCGAGAATCGACCCATCCCTAATTTCAACCAATTTACCCATATTAAAAAAAAACCTCTCTCAAATCCGGATTTTTTGATATCCGGATCACCCGGCGCCACATTGATCCGGATATAAGAGGTTTTACTGTAGTTTCATGAATATATAATTTGTACTATATGTAACTAGAGAAGTTATTATGCCATTTCAATATTCAAATATAATAATAAAACTTCAAATGGTTAAACCAGATTTTATAATGGCTGCTAATGCACTAATAAAAATGAGTAAAATTTAATCATTTAGTAAAAATACTAAGACAACTGAAAAATCATACCTAATTCATCTCCACAATGAGAACATTTTTTCTTGCCGCTTACACTAAGCATTTTTTCTTGGTTTTCACTTCCAGATTGTGGCCGAGATTCTACTACAGGACTTGGTTCCACTCTGTAAATAAACATTTTGTTAGTAATTAAACTTCATAAATATTCACTATAGTATGTACAAGTTCTATATATGTCAAACTAACAAATTATAATAACAGTCCGAAATAACTATATACATTGCAGTAACAGTTTCCTAGAAACTTATTGTCAACATAATTAGAGACATATTATCCAAACAGATAAATTATTAATTAAATATTGCAAATAAATCAAACAAGCTGTATAGTTTGATAAAAATAAAGTTATGAAAATAATCAGTTTATCATTACTTTATTACAAACTGTGATGTGAGATTGTACTGTCCCAAATATTACAGACAGAGCCTTTACCTCTGGTAAACCAATTTTGTTTAAATAAATGGTATATAAAGAGTGTTTAAGGTATGGACCTAAACTCCAAAAGTCTAGTTACATTAATTATATACGACCAAAGAACACAAAGAAATCATGAAAATATATTATGTAATGTCTCTAAACATTTTAATGTGGTGAACATTAACACTTTGAGCACTGGACCCTTAACACATTGTCGTGCGTAGCTACCTGGGGGTTTTGGTAGAATTAAAAAAAATTCTGTTACCTTATTTAAAAATATAACATATTTTATATCATTTTAAAGGCAATAGAATAAGCTTTAAGTAAGTGTAAATACTTCAAAGATTTATTAAAAATACAAAATGGTAACAAACTCTGAAAAATGATGAATAATTGTAAAAAAAATAGCTACATAGTCCTTTAGTTTACAACAAACACTTTATTTACACTTTACAAACACTAAAAAAACACTTACGAACTATAAACTTTGCATCAATAAAATACCACTAATAAATAAAAAAAACTTACAACACAACTCATAACTAATGGAAATACACATCGTCATCGAGTTACATCGCTAAGCAGACAAACGTCGATTGCAGAATGCACACAGCTGATCAGACACCATCTGATATTTATATAATATTTTTGTTGGCCAGTGTTAGAAAAATTCCAAAGGCCAAAGACATAAGAACTAAAACAACTAATAAACATGATGAGAATGCCTAAACCCAAATATATGCCGACTAAGCTGAGTTATAGAATTAAATAGAGTGACCCGAGGTATACTCGGGCTTCGGTAGCTGGCGCCGCGAACTTGGCCCAACCTATACTCAGGCTCAGGGTTCAAAGTGTTAAGCAATAAAACAATTCTGGGTACCATTTCTATGACTCAAAGACCAAATACCTGACCTGATTTTATTTGAACTTGTTTTACAAGAAATATTTAAATGTAAAATAATTTTCATAAAGTATAATATAAAATACAACTATAAAAAAATAAGATCCTCAATTGCAAACCAATGGTGCTCAACCAAAACATCTATAGATCTCTTTAAACAAATCAGTATTACAAGTTATTTTTGGGGGATGGAGGGGGGGGGGGGGAAAGACTGTCTAGCAAGGATTTTAAAAAAGCTGAATTTCTGAAAATTGGCGTTACCTATTGCATTCATTTGAAGGAGTTGTCTAAAGGCTTAGTTTTCATATTTTGATTGGTGCTATTTTAATTTCACATGTGCACTATCCATAACATAGTGCAATAAATAAATATATTCATAGATGAAACACATTTAATTATACTTAAAAGATTAACTCAACCAACCTTCTTCTATTGTTATTAGTATCTGATGAATTAATTCTGTTCTGGACTCTTTGAGTCAATGTTTGTATTATGGAATCAGGTAATGGTTTATCTGAACGAGGTTGTGCTGTAGGATGATGTTGGGGAGGTTGTGTTGACACCCACTGTTGTTGCTGAGGAGGTGACGGCCTCTGTGGAGTTTGAGGCTGCTGGTGAGTCCACTGTAGATTCTGTTGGTGTTGTGATTGTTGTGGTGGACTAGCCCAATGACTATTCTGTTGCTGCTCTTGAGGAGGTGATGCCCAGTGAATAGCTTTCTGTTGTGGTGGCTGCCAGTTTGTATATTGCGGAGTTCCATTCTGAGTCCATGGACCGGTCTGTGAATGTGATGGAGGAGGTGGTCTTCTAACAGGTGGTGCTTGGCGTTGATTCTGTTCTGTTATCCGTCGGTGTTCTGCTTCCTGTCAAAAAGAAAGAAAAAAACTTGTTAATAATTTTTCATTTATTATAAAACCATTCAGTGGCATTTGTCCACTTCATTTAAACTTCTAATAATTTGTAATATATTAAAAAACCCAGTCTATACACTATAGTTACATAAGTTAAACAAACCTAAAGTCTTAGTGTATCTTATTTTTCAAACAACTGCAAAAATAAGTAGTTAAAGGAGTGTAAATGTAATTTTCCAGTAATTCTATTAGGAAATGATTCAAAGCCATTGCAACCTTCTTGGCTCATAAAAATAAATGTAGAAACTATTATTGTGGCCTAAAAAATGTCAAAATTCAAATAATAAAATTGATATTCTACTCCTATTTAATTATTATTTTTTCTTCATACATCCATAAGTAAAAAGATTCAAGAGGTGTTTGAATAATTGCTGACTCCAGAAGTGTTATGCCTCACATGCCGGTTTTACTACAAGATGTGCATATATATACAATCCAAACAATTTACAAGAAATTACCTGAATAAGCCAGTGTTGGTAGTTGTAATTGTTGTCCTGTACTACTTTTGGTTTACGTTTTGTTTGCATCCAATTGTCATTCGAAATTAGTCGAGATCTTGGTGCAGCACTAAGTGCTTGAATTGTCTGGCGAGACATTTGTTGAGGGCTTGATGTCCTGGCAAATAGTATTTGATAAATTAGGTTATAATAATATTGAAATTGTTTTGTCATAACAATTTATTAGTTTCTGTCTTATACTAAATAAATAACAATTATTAGAAGAACAAAAAACACATGTTATTTCTTCCTAAATTATGACAAAAATGATTGATTTTGTGTTATAGTAACTAATATAATATCCATATCTAAAATATACAATTACCGTAATTACTTTGTTGTTATTGTTAAACAATGAAACCATAAATAAGTTGTGGTAATTTGATACAATACAGTAATATAGTTTCTTAAGAATTTTTAAATAAAAAATTGTAGATGCTGTTTTACAAATATGGTAAAACATTTACAATTATTTTAGTTAAGTGTTTTACTGCTTCATTATTATTTATATTAACTTATATAGCATATAATAGCTTTTAACTACTGAAACAATATAATTTCATTTACAACACGTTAAGTTACTTTTTTAATAAGTAGTGTGGGTAATAGATAAAAAATTATTCCAAAGTGACTAAATTTGATAAATAAACAAAATATTTAGTGACAAGAATCTTTGCCTAACAGAACTTTTCATTCATACAAGCATGAACACAGACTGTTATTAACTTCATTATAAATTAAACACATCTCGGCCAATTAAACCAACTGCTAATAAATATTGTCTCAGCACAATGTTGGGATGTGAAATAATTGTGTTCAAGGCTCTGCAGATATGGATGAGACAGTGTGTCTGATCATAGTCCAAGCTTATAATATACTGTGCTCAACCGTTTAAAAAAATATATTATTTGTTGATTTTATTAAATAACAAAGATCTGTTTTAGTCATCTTATTTTAAAGTTGTGTCATAAGATAGTACTGTAAAACACTTCCTGATGGGCTTCTATTTATTTGAATCATGTGCTTGAACAATTAATAAACTGTTCTAATCTCACTCAAAATCATAATGAAACTATAATGTTTGGCATTATGGCCAAATGCTACAGCTGACATATCCTTGGGACTCAAGGCTTATGTTTGTATAAAGCCTAGTACACTCAGCATCAAACAAATTTTCAACTGCAGTTTCAAAATTCTGTTATGAAAACTTTCCGTATCTAACAAAATAGTATTTCAAATATACAATTAATTACCTTTATGACAAAGTCTAAATAATTTATGTTATAACTTGCCCCTGAAAAACAATTGAACTTCTATTTAGTTGAACCACTCAACTATATTTGAATGTATTACTTTTTTTATGATTCACATAATACAAATATGTCAAATTCAGCTCTCTCGTCTCCAGGGTTGTAGCTGAATCAAATGTTTATTATGTTAGGATAGTTACCCCATTTTCTCCCCTTAAATCTGTGTAAAAAAATCACAGTTAGCTTCCTCTTGTGTTAAGTTACTACTATGCTGAATTTGGTTTCGATCAATTTATATGAGAGTGCATACAAATGTTTTCTTGTAAAAATGAATCTGTTCTATCCACTATACAAATAATATAACAATAATATTCAGACAAATTGTTTACCAAGAGTAAAGATGGGGTTTATTTGTAAAAAATACAGTTTTATTTTTTAAATAAATAAATTGTTATAAACATTTAGATACAATAGGATTTTTGAGTTCTGTACTTTAAAAGGAAACAGAACCTGATTATAGAATAACTGTAACTTATCCCTTATATTTAATTGCCTGTCTGTCATAGTATAATTTCTTAAAACAGTTAAAGCTATCAAACTGAAATTTGACAGTTACAAAGAGCTTGCTAAATATAATACAGTAATAACTAAAATAGTGAAAATCATTTTACTATACCTATAAAAAAAATAAAAAAGTAAGATAGACTTCCACAAAAATAAATATTATATGATACTGTCATAAAGGGTATAAATTATAAAAAGAATGAATTATGAAAACTATTTTTTAAGAATTTTGTGATGTGTAGTGGTTTTTTGCTCAAATCCTTATAATACAGGTAATACAAGATTTTCATTGGAGTGAGATCTTTTGCCCAGAAGTTCTTTTGATCATAAACTGTCACCAATAGCCGGCCCAGACTGATGGGGGTTAAAAAAATGTTGTTATCCTATAACGGGAAAACGATGGACTTTTTAACATGCATTAAACAGGAGAGTTGTAATTAAGAACATTTTTTAAAGACATCATAAAATGACCTGTGTTACGGAAGAAATAAGAAAAAATGCCAAAAATTAAAAGTCACCGCTAGAGGCTTGAAATTTGGCACAAAGGCTCTTTATAGCATAAGAATGTTCGAAGATTGAATTGCACAATCTTCATTTAGAGGTCTAATTGAAAAATAGTAGTTTTAACATCTAAATTGGAATTGAAAGAACATAATATATGCAATTTTTATGAAATTTGCAGAAATTGTAGTTTTTGGCATGATTTTTATTTTGAGACCTTGAGCATCTCTTTCATAACCTTAAGGGTTGGTTAAAAGGTCAAAAAAGCTTTTTTTAATACTTAAAGTATATTAATATTAATATAATTTTAGTAAATTTTTATGAACGTCTGGAAGTATGAAATCCTTGGCATGTGAATCAAACTCACACTTTTCATTCCGTTTATTTTTTACGGAATTGTATGAAAAGCCCTTCATTTTTAGTAATTTGAATTGCTACTGCTGCAGGTATATGGTTAAAAAAACTACAAGGCCAATGGGCTAAACTGTTTATTCTAGGTTATGGAACTGTAAAAAAGAGTATTATCATGGACAGTTGACTACTAAGAACTTCTTACATTATTGTGCAGGGACGTTTTGAATTCTTAGTATAACTCATTCTTAAATAAAAATTATAATTATGAAACTATTACTGACGAAAAAGAATAATGTGATACTATGGATTAAAATAACTAGGTGTGTAACAATACTTTCAAAATAAATATGATTAATCATTCACCTTGAAAAATTATTCAGAACTTAAATAATTATCCAATCATTTTGCATTACCTTTTTTCCTGGTTTCTTGGAGAAATGAGTGGTTTAGACGGAGGTATAGGAGGTGGCGGCCGACGAGGCTGTATTGTAGCTAAATCAGGCATAGACTGACGATAATCTGATTGGGATTGAGAGTTAACATTAATCACAGATTGGCGATAATTTGGAACAGGTACTCCTTGAACCTCTTGCGCTAACGTATTTTGCTGTGTGACGGAAATATCTTGCATTGATGATGACCACTGTTGCTGCATGATGCTTTCTCGTTGACGCATTAAAGCTACTTGTTCTTTTTCTAGATGTTCACGTTCTGACAATAGCATTTCCTATTAATAAAAGAAAGTTAATATTATACTTTGCAATTTTATTTGTATTTGGTTTTAATGAACAGGTACTTAAAATATGAATATTTGTTTTATATTCGTTTATACAAATTTAAAGAAGATATACCTACTCGTTTAACTTCAGAAACATTCGTACATCTTCGTATAACAAATAAACATATTCGATTATTCATTTATTCAATATAATATTAATAACTTCTCTAAATCATTTGATCAATCAATATCAAAGATGAAAAGCAATTAAAAGATAATATTTTTATCTTTCTTTAGATATATAATAATGTACATAAATAATTTTTTTTAAATTAACAAACCTACAGTTTTATAATCCTTTTAGTTGTACACATTTACCGAGTTAAAAATCCCCGTCAGCAAAGTTAGGTACGGTAGGCCTAGATAAAGTCTATTGCTTTTAAATAGTACTTTTTTAATTAATGTATTTCTAATGTGTATCTAATTAATCTGCCTGTGATTTTTCACGGGAATTACTAGTAATTATAAAAACAATACTTACTTTTACAGTTATGATCTTACTTTGTATACTATAGGCACACAAAAATAATTATTTGGTATTATAGAAATAATCACATTAAAATAAAATAAGTATCTTATTTAAGGTAAAACAAATTAATTTTTTAATTTAAATTGTAATGTTTTCAAAAATTTGAATAGTTTATTACATTTTACTTCTTTTTCCACAAGAAAAAGGGTTTTTATGGTTAAGGGAATAAGTCATTTTCATGTTTATTAGAAATTTATCACTGTAGCTTTAAATATTATTTAATAAAACTTGTTTTTGTCTAAACTGCTATAGTAAAAAAATATCTTTTGAAACTAAATAAATTTAATAAAAATGTGATTTAAAATTACAGGTGATGTTCATGCACATTAATATTAATAACAGGGCAACCAGAAAAACAACATGAAATAGGGTTGTTAATAGAATGACACAGATGCTGAATTAGCGAAAATAAGTTTATTTCACTTAAACTCCTGTCAAACACATGAGACAGATTCAAATAGACAAATTTTTATCAGGTTAGTCACGCTTGGCGACATGTTCAATTCTACTCGCTAGGATTACTAATTCAATGCTATTTTAGTGGTTACCCAGATGTCGCGACTAATTGAGGTTACAATACTTTTAATTTAGCTCATTTTTCTTATCAAATAAAAAATCAATTATTAAAGAAGGTATTAAATTGGTCAAACGACTAAATAACCTCCTCTATATAATATGGTTTTGACCATTTTAATTGTAACAAATAAATTAGAAATAGGAGCTATTACGCACAAGCTAGTCACAATTACTTGATGTGGCAATTTAGTCACAGCTTTTAGTACAGAGAATAGAGTCGCTTCATGATGTAGGAATTGAAATACTGGTAGGAATTAGGTTTTATTGTGTTTAGGGATTACTAAAATGAAACATAAACAACTTATTCCAAGCTACCCACAACAAACCACAACATAAAATATATATTTTATAAAGAAATAACATGCAGTGAAAAGCTGTGCAACCCTCACCATGCTAAGGTGTTGATTATCATTTTCAAATGGTGTCTCTTCATCTAACACAGTGCTATCAACTACATTCTGAAATAAATTTAAAATGTTTTCTTATCATGTACTTATAAAAAAGATGCACTTAAGAACAACAGTAGAATATTTTAATCCAGACCCTAATAATCAAAACAGGCTATAGCCGAGAGACCACTCATCCTTGTTCAACACTTTCACTACCAATCAGTACTTCTACTACTTGGTTTCCCTTTGTTGTTCACTGTGGGACCATATATGTAACCACATATCATATATACATTTACTTCAATGAAATTTACCATATATTTGGAATGTTTTTCAGTTACTTTCCTGCATATTAATCCGCCACTTGTACTGTGTAAAAATACAAGATTTAACAGGTTTGGTAATTTGGTTACTATAAAGCTAATTTTAGTTAAACTTAAACAAATTTTCTTTATCAGAATATTCATTATTTACAACATTATATACTATAGATTTACCATAGTGAATTTTTTTACTAATTTAACAATAAATGTTGTTTCAAAATGAATAGTATAAAAATAGATATTCCAAAAGTTTTATATTAAGGCTCAGCAGCACCATCTTGAATTTCAACTCCCATAAGAGCAATGTTAAACGGGTACCGTAATAAGATAATGGAGTAATATGAACAGAAAATTATTCTGAATGTGTAGTTTTAAATGTTAGGACAGTCCGAATGTTGATATCTTTTAGTTTTAAAAATTAGTTTTTAACTAAATTTGTTCTTTGACTTAACTCAAAATTAAAGTTTGCAATTTTTTTTATTCAATAATGCAAACATCAAAAATGTAAAAAGATCACCACAGTAATCAAATAAGATAAAATAAAAGTATAATTTCAATAATTTTGCATATTTTATGACAAAAAAATCAACGTTTTTGTGGAAGCATGTACGCGCCGAATTTGTGTTCCTACTCGAGTGTTTAGCCTGCACTCTGGTGGTAATCATATCAACTGGTTGCTCATGAAGGAATACTAGAAAAATAATATATCCCTTAATGTTCAATGTGTGAGAGAAAGGTGTGTTTAAGTACACAGACTGTCATTCATTGACATGGACATTTCAGTACGTTTACAGTCAGGGATACGTCTATTTTCCGCCTTTATGAATCTGCTCTATATTTGCTAGAGGAAGAATTAAAAACTAGCAAACTTAATGCTAGTAGTGTATAGCTCTGCCACTTGGAGCGCTGCGGTCAACTCAGAAATATTTGTTCACTCCTGCCGAGCCTTAATTTCATCGCTTGTTTAACAATAAATTTGAGATCTGGAGATTTTGAAGAGAGAGCGACCACACATTTTATTTGAGTTCATTTTTCTAAAGAGTAAATTAATTTAGAATTGCATTGAAATCATCTATTAACAGAAGGTTAAAAATTATAAGGTTTATAATATTATCTATTGAAAATAACTGCAGAAAACTAATACAAATATGTACAGAAAAGATAAAAAGTAAAGCATATACGCACACAATCACACAAGAAAAAGCCAAATCTTTTATACTGCAGTGTTGCTTTTAATACCTAAGAAGTATATTTAAATTAGAGCATTAAAATGTTAAATAATAAGTAACTTCTGCAAATAAACTTAAACATGAAATTAGGAATCTGGTAAAGTAGTTGATAAAATATTATGCAGATCTATTAATTCCCTTTACTATACACTATTTATGACTATTATAACTATTTATAATAGTTATCTAACTTCCAAGAATAATACCATAAAAAATGCAAAAATCCAACTTTGAACCAATGTTTATATTATCAAAATTTAAGAGGTTATTATAATGTGTTTATGTCTCTTCCAGTGACTAACCTTTCCTCTAAGTAAAAGCAAGGCAAAATGTTAATTTTCCAACTGTGATAATTAATTGTTCTACACACACCAATAAAACTTGTAGAATCTTGAAAACATATTAATTTCCTAATTCTATATAATTCAACAAACTTTGCAATAAAAACTCAAATTTGTAATATTATTTTATTGTGGTATTTATTTTGTAAATTTAATTTGTTCTAACAAGATAAAAAAGACTTTATATCCATATACAAGATTTCAGTGTGTCTAATTAAAAGTCATTCTAATGCACATAATACAAAAATATAAAAGCTTTGTTTTATGAAATAATTGTGTCTGTTAAAAAATGGCACTATTTAAACATTTGTAATTTATAAACCTCTTGTTTCCTTAGTTCTTGTTCACGAGCTTGTATCCTACTTTCGTGTTCATTTCGTTCATTTTCTACAGCTCTTCTTCGGGCCAGTTCTTCGTGCCTTTCCCATTCCAAACGGGACTTCTCCTGTTCCAATTCTCGAAGCCTTACTGCCAACTTTTCACCTGATAAATGTTTATAATTTTATTGAACATATAAATTTTAGTATGTACAGAATCATTAAATAATTTCAAGAAGTAAAGTCTAAAAGAGAAGAGTTAAAATGATAGCAGAAATTTAGTTTCTATTGTTATCATTCATGAGTCACTTTGACCTATTGTGTGTTTTTCTTTTATTGTTTCAGAAACAATAACTATATTTTATTATTTTTTTAAAGAGAATAAATTTAATGATTGTTATTAAAGTATACAATTGAAGTGTCTTTTATATAACATTTAATAATTGACAAAGAAAGGACAAATAAAATAACTGTTTGGAGCAAAGGTTTGTTAACATTACAAATTGATGGATTAAATACTGGTATCATAAGCATTGGTCTATATACCATACTAGCTGACACGTACGGCGTTGCCCGTGGTGGTTAGTATTTTCATTCTTTTTAACGTAATTGTAATCTTTTGAAGTGTTCAGTTAGTGAGTGGTATTTGGCTTTTATATATATAGATCTTAAATAATAAAAGCACTATTGTCATAATAATAAAAGATCTGAAATTATGATTTTAGTAACTTTGATCCCCCCAAACCCCTCCTAAAATTTCGAAATTTTTCATACCCTTTCTTAGAGAGCGCCTAAGGCCCTAGAGGAAGCTACATACCAAATTTCATTCCAATCCGTTTGGGCGTAATTTGAGGATGATCAAAAACGCATTGAAAACGCAAGGAAAAATGCAAAAACGCCTATTTCTGGCGTAATTTTGGGAGAATCTCAAAAATTTTTTAACAGACTAAAAACGAACCTAAGTACCAAATTTCAAAATTTTCTGCCAATTAGTTCTCGAAAAAGCTGAGAAAACGCAAAAAAATGCTAGAAAAACGCGAATATTGGGCGTATCTTTGGGATGTTTTCAAAATCCGTTCTTAGTGCGCGTCTAAAGGTCCAACTGAACATGCATGCCAAATTTGAACTCATTTGGTTCAGTAGATTTTTAGTTCTGCTAATGAATGAATCAGTGCCATTTCGCTTTTATATAGATAGATTAATAGTGAAAATACAAATAAATTCTATTATCATTATTATTATCAAGCAATTTAAATACCATCTTTTTGTGCAAAGGCTAGGACACAAGAGAAATTCTTAAAAAATGTAAACCTATCTATTCTGAAATGATCGTTTTTATTAATAAGAAAATTCGCTCTAAAATTTTATCTTTAAAATATGCCAAATCTTATAGTCTGAAATGAGTCAAACAAAATTCCTTCGTTTGTTTCCTTTACTATGATATTTTTACATACGAGCAATCAAACAACCATTAATTATTTACTTACCAATATTTTCTTGATCATTCTGTGAATTTGTTTGGTATCTGTTTAGTTCCTCTTGTTCCAAAATTTCAATAATTTCCCTTTCTTTCTTTATTATCTCTTCCTCTTCTGATGTAGTACTTGTGTTTCCAAAAGTCTGAGGATTTATAATTTCAAAATAAATTGCTAGTGAATTTTTTGTTAAAAAATAAACAAATAGCAATACTTAAAACGTATGAAATAAAATTTTTTTTGTTTTATTAGTATTCTGAGAAAATTTATATAACATAAGTGTATATGTATTTTCATACATTAAATGATTTATTGAAATGTTTATTACATATTTGTTATTTTTATTATATAAAGTTGTATATATTAGGAAAATATTAAGCTTTCTTTATACCAGTAAAATTAGATCAAATAAGGGCTGTTGTTGGAAAAATCCAGGTAAAGATTGAAATTGTTTTAATCTATATAATCTACATTTAATAAGAAAAAAAAAATAAGTTTGCACAGATTTCTGTAATGGGTTTTAAGCAATACTTAAAAAAAACATCCAACTTTCTGACTTTTTAGTTAAAAAACTATCCACTATATTTAAAAAAAATTATTATATAAAAAGTAGATCATTAAATTATGCGTCAAATAACTACCAAAACAAAAGAGTTTGATATAGAGGTCTATCCAACGGATGTTCAAATAGTGCCTAATATCTTCAATTTTGTAGATTTTTACATTATGCTTTTTTCTTCAATAGCAGCCTTACGATCAATCCTATTGCTAAAATGTATAGAATAGTGGTTGTAATCTAACTAGCTTTCTAATGACTACATCATTTTTGGAATTTGGTCAAGTCCACTTACCTAATGCCTACTTTTCAAAATAAGGCCTTCAAAAAGTATGCTACTACAATAATGTTTGTATTAGTTAGTTAAATGAAATCAAATTAATTACTAATCAATACTACTCGTGTAGTGTTATTGTAAAATACACTAATACAATTCAAAACAGGCAGTATTTTTTTTAACTGAAATATGAGAATTTTTATGCTTTTTTATCATTGAACTTACTTCACTATTATCTCGGCTATGATGAAGACGAGACCATGTTAAATCATCGGGATGTTTCTCTAATTCAACACCAGAGTCTCTGCTTTCTTGGTTAGAATCACTTTCGCTGCATATTGACTGCCTGTACATCATTTGTTCTAATCTGCGTTCTTCAGCTAAGAAGGTAGTCATATCTGGCGGCGGCCTTACCTCAAGTTCTATGGAAGTCAGAATACATTAGATGTATTTAAGGTTTGTTAAATTTGAATGTTCTTGGACAAGCATTAAATTATTTTCTCTTTTAACTCAAGAATTTTAATCATGAAAATTCCAATATATTTGCTGAAAATGTGTTACGATACATAGGTATAAGATAAACCCTTCTATATATCTATATAAGCTGAAGGATTTTTGCTTATCCTTTTTCATGTTTGAAAATATAATTATAATTTTAATAAATATGATAATTTTAATAAATATAGTTTTATCTTATAGTTCTATTTCTTGGAAATTTATTTACGAGTTACTTTTTGAGCAGTGGTTCTCAAACCTTTTAGGATGTGACATACTTTTAATAACCAAAAGAACTCATGCCCTTACCCACATCCAAATTATTTATGAACTTCAATAACTTACTTATTATTAATGAATGCATTTTACCCAGAATAATAAGTATTTCCCCAAAAATATTTATTCAATATTATTTTTACTAAACAAAACGTACACTTACATTAAGTAAAATAAAACATTGTGATACTGTAAAAGTTCAAAAATGTATTTAATTAACGAGTGGGTTGACACTCCAAATCTTTCATAAGTCTTTCACGCATTGAGGTAAATGAAAATTGTTTTTCTCAAGGTATATAAACCCGACCCTTATATAGTCAGCAGAATATAATCTTTTCTTTGATAATGTTTATCACTATACTGTACTAGGAATCATGCTTGCCTTCACAGCTAAGATGTGAACAAATAAACTAATGTCTTTCACTATCAAAATGGTGATTCACATTCACAACATAACTAGCAAAATGCAAATTAATGCAACAAACACTAATTGTCTGCTTCTGTTCTGACTGAGTACCCTTTGTCCGTTTCTGGAACTGAATCAGGTACGTCTAGTGGATAATGGACGAACTAAAGTACTTTTATTTACATGAAAGAATCTCTGTGAGTTGCCAACTATTTACCATCAATTTATCGTTTTTCATTATCGGTCCTATTCCTTTAATGTGTAACCGAAGCGGTTGAGGGAAAGAGTAATACAATATTTACAGTAGGAATTACTGAATGAACAACAGAATGAACGTTTCCAATTCCAGGAAAAGGGATTTGTTTGTACAGTACGTTACGAAAGAGGGTAGTCTACTGTATTCTGGGGAAACATCAGATTTCATTATGTTATGCATAGCTAGCAGTTTAAAGGGACCTAGAGAGAGAATGAGTGAGTAAATGAGCAAACTCAATCGAGTGCACTCGTACAATTTTTTCTTGTTTAGAAATTAATCACGCTACTCCAGTTTTCTATGTAAAAAATACATTCCTTCCATTTCTCTACTTCACAAAACCAGTGATTTTATTTCAGTGCTTGTAACATTATTGCTATATCATGTTAACTGCAAAGGATTTGTTTTCATTACTTAATTTAAGTGACAGTGCGTTAGGTAAGGACCTGGAACACAACAATAGTAGTGTTTTTACACTGTTTATCACGACCCTTGAAATTCTCCTGCCCCCCCCCCCCACCTTAGGGGAACGTGCCCCACAGGATGACTGGTTGATAATCACTGTTTTAGAGTAAGATTTTAAGTAAAAACCACAACATGAATGTTTGAGTTTTTAAAGGTAAACTAATTTTTAACTAGACAGCTGGTATTCTTTTACTATAACCAATGAATTATAATTTCTTACCATTAATTAATTTGTACAAAATAATATCTTTTATAAATTACAATTATTTGACAAAACGACAATGTTTATAATAATGAACATTATATTATCTTTTACTGTTGGGGAACAATAAGAAAACCCATACGGTCCTGGGTCTGGACGATATGCAGCTGTGTTCAACTGTGGTATCAAGTTTTTTTGCAGGTACAGGGCCTAACTTTCATTATGCATAGAGTAATTTGTTTCTATTAATATGGCAACCCTGAAACTAGATCAAGAACCAGAAAACCCTATTGCCAGTCTTTAATTAGATAAATTCTTATATATTATCAGGTAATACGTCATTGAGTATTCTATGGGGAAGGAATAAAGTATTCTTTTGGAGAAAGTAAAGTGAGCATAATATATAAAGATTATAGAAAATGAATAGTGGACAAAAGATGGTGTAGACCGCATGTAGATGAGACTATTATTCGCTTGGGAGATGGCAGTGAAAAGGATTCATGTCATAATAAATCTGATGATGATGACAGTTATGATTTAGTCCAACCACTGCCAGAGGTCAATGATAATAAAAATAAACTTTCTAGCTGTGAGATAAGACCAACTAACAGAAACTAATTAATTAGTAATTAATTATAATTTCGCTTAAAGTGTTTAGTTTAGTTCTTAGACCAAAATATGTTTCACGAGGGACAATTTTTACATTAGTCTATAGTACTTATATTTGTATTTAAATATATATGTTTTACATTCTACTTTCTTACTTCAAATTTAAGTAAAAAATAAACGGTATCAGTTAACTGACACAAACTTTCTCCCAACTTACTGTAGTCAAAATAATATTGTTATTAATCATTTTATTTACTACTTTTTAGAACAAAACAAAAAATAATATTCTACCTACGTCAATAGTATAAAAAAATTATTGTCCCAAGCGGGATTCGATCGCGCGACCTTTGAATTACTGGCCGTGCTCGCTACCGTGGTGCTACCCCGTGCTGCCGCTGCCGCGATGGTAGATTGACAACACAAACTTATTTATTTTTAAACATTTCCTCATAATTATAAAACGCAGAAGTTTTGATAAAAGCGGGTGGTGTCATTTTGTTTGGCATCTTAAGCACTATAAATACTGAAAATTTGATCAAAATCGTTAAAGCCGTTTTTGAGAAATTTGCATTTTTGTCGTTTTTTATGGGTTTTTAGGGGTAAATTACCCTTAAAAATTAAAAATTCCAAAAAATGAAAAAAACGCCTGGAGATTTTAGGGTTTAGTACCTACATACCAAATTTCATGAAAATCAGACCGATAGTGTCCTCTCTGGTCGTGTATACATACAGACAGACTGACAGACAGACACCACTCTAAAAACACTTTTTTGGGTTCAGGGAGCACCAAAACAAAAAATTCCACTAAAAATATTTTTGGGTTCAGGGAGCACCAACACAGATAATTGCACTAAACAATTTTTTGGGGTTCTGGGAGTAGGCTACCAAAACAGATAATTCAACTGAAAATTAAAATTAAAACATTTTTACGAAAACAATACTTTCTCCATATACTACATATAGGGTGGAGAAAGTAAAAAGCATTTCTTCAAAAAATAAATTCTTAATTAAAATAACAAATTAGTCATCTTAAGAATATAATTAGTAGTGTATAAAAAAATCTTGCAGAAGGATCTTCTTATTGCTTGTAAACAGTATTCATTTTATAGCAATTTTTATTTTAATAGATCTTTATTTGAATAATCTCAATAAAAACCAAACTGAGTTATGAAATAGAATCATAGATATTATGTAAACACACTCATCCTTATTAATTTATAAGTTATTAATATTATTAGGCCTATATAATAAGCCAACATTTTTCTAGAGTGCTTAGGCAACTTTAAATAGTATATATTCAAAATCCTGTGGATTATAAAGTTATGAAGCACAGGAATTCCTACTTAATTCCTACTAGAATGTTTAGTAATAAAGAATACGTATTGTAAAAAGGCATTAGAAGGAATAAACTAAACTAATTATAATATAAAAGTCAAATTAAACAAAATTGTAAACTTTTTTTTTTTTTTTGAAAATGTTTTTAATTGTGTTTTGTTTTTTTGATTTGTGTATTAACTTTAATGTTTTGACGACCTCATGAAGGGAATTATTTATTTCTGTGATCTGAAGATGGGAACATAGGTTACCCGAAACCGCGGTAATCACATAGTGATTTAAGGATTGGATAAGACAAAAAAGCAGGTATTGTACCTATTTAATTTATTGATAAAATTGTAAACTAATAAAAAGATATGTTTTTTATATGTTTAAAGATATGTTATTCGACAAATTGTTGATGTTGATTGTACAATATTTCTATTGTTGTTTATATTATCTCATCAAGGGTATATATATTCCTTGAAGTTACTCACCTGGTTCTAGATAACTGTCATCTTCAAGGCCATCATTGAGACCTAAAAATGAAGACCTTTTTTGTCGGATCTCTTTTTTGATCCGTTTTGTTGAATCCAACCTTCTCAATGGTGACTGTAACAGAAAATTAAAAATGATGTCAAACTACTTTGTATTATGTTTTTAATAATAATATTACAAGTACAAGCATAACATTTAATTCTACCATGTAGTGATTATTGTAATGCCGCACATTACATTTTTTATACAATTTAATAAGTACGGTAATATTAAAAATTATGTCAAACTACTTTGTATTATGTTTTTAATTAGAATATTACAAGTAGAAGCATAATATTTAACTCTACCATGTAGTGATTATTGTAATGCTGTACATTAAATTTTTTATACTATTTAATAAGTAATATTAAAAATTATGTTTCCAGTAAATATTTCAAAATTGTTGTGGGAAAATTGCAATGTTCTTCTTTACATTGAAAATAAAACAATTCAAACTCTATAAGTTAATTATAAAAATATATACTGTATATATATTTCTTTAAATTCTAAGATATATGGAAAACTTTATTTGTTGTGGTTAGTTCAGTAGGGATTTATGCAAATGTAGTAGTAAAATGCATTTTTTTAAAGTATTGTCAAAAACTTTAAACTAATTATTGTATTTTTATACTATGTC
This sequence comes from Philaenus spumarius, assembly GCA_018207615.1. Lineage (NCBI taxonomy): Eukaryota > Metazoa > Arthropoda > Insecta > Hemiptera > Aphrophoridae > Philaenus > Philaenus spumarius. The sequence goes on from JAGFPH010000099.1 coordinate 616,095, forward strand.
AAAATTAACTAAAAATGGTCAATCACATTATCTTATAGAATTTATAAAGGCATTTAATTGATAATTATGTTAGACTGGTATTTTTTTGCCTAGATGTATTACACGTCACTAGGTTTTACATGTTACATTAAATACTTAATTATAAATGAAAAGTTAATAGAAATTATACTATTAATAAGTCAAATAACTTAAATAAGGAAACAAAATAAATAAAATTAAACAAGAGAAAAGCTTACAGATTTCTCAAGTGATCCATCATCGTCATCACTAGTCTCTGTAGGTGGAGGAGGTGGCTTCTCTTTTGGAGGCTCTAGAGTTGTTGGGCTGAGAGGAAATACCACGTCTTCATTGAGATTAAACTGGAAACATATTTAATATTATAATACTATAAAATTGTCATAAAAGATAAAAAATAGATGTCAAAGAATTGATGCCAAATATAAGCAATTTGAAAATCTTTAGGTTTGAACTATATAGCAGTGTTTAAACTATCAAGTATTAATTGAAGTGGAATTTATATTTAATAGGATTTATTTTATACATGTCTCTGTAAACACAGTATCTAAATCTGTATTATTTCATATTACTGTGTTTTAAATATTTGTGTTTTATATTTTTGGGGCAGTGATATATCAACTAAGTAATGTATTATACCCAATTTCAGTAAATAAAATGTAAAACTTTCATTACATTTAAATGGAAAAAGTTTGCTTCAAAGATGAAAAACTAATACACAATACACTTCCTGGAAATAATTTGGTTCCTGGAGGAATCAAACTTATCAACCCTCACATAAAAAGTGAGAAGGTTTGTCCTTTACAACAAAATATTAACTATTTAAAATATGATATGTTTATACACTATTATTGCCTGAGCAATCATGTAAATAATCAATAGTTGACAGCTGTTTCACATATCTGTCCGGCATCATCAGAACAATGAAAACACTTAAACAAAAACACTAATTAAAACACAGGCAAAAGAGCTGTCAACTATTGACTGTTTACAAGATTGCTCAGGTTAAGTAATAGTATATAAATATATCATATTATATTAGTAGCGATCGGTATGGCTATACCAACAAAAATATTTATAAAAACCAGAAATTTTATGTTGGTTAATGAACTTTAATAAATATATGTAAATATAATATAATGAAGAATAAAAATAAAATGTAATTTTAAGTACAAATTCCAGACAGGCACAGGTCTATGGGAATGGCAAGGTGTAAAATTGAGAAGTATTTACTTTAGTGGAGCTGAAGTATAATGGGCCTGGTTATAAATGAGACAAAGGTTATCATTGCGGAATCCCAAAAATAAATTATTCTCTTAACTAAGGTACATAAAACTTACCTCATTATTTGTATATAACGTATCAAGTTTAGGCACAGTGTTTACTATGGCAGTATCAATTGTCGACTTGTCGAAATTATCAACAGTCAATAAAGTTTCTGTAGATTTTTGCAAATTCATTTCTCCAGATGTTGGGAAGATTTTTACATCATCTTTCTTGGCGATGTCTACTGTTAAAACCTGGAAATGAGGTAAGGTCTTTTCTTCGACAAATTTGGAATCTGTGCTTAAATCTTTCTCTCCAGGTTGATCTTGCAGCAAGTCTTCACTCATTTCTAGACTGTCTTCTTCAAATTTCTATTTTCGAAAACAAATTTGATTAGTTACAAAATAAAGTTTTTTTATGTTTCTAACTAAACTACCTACATCTCTTAATTGATCAAACAATTCAGTAGTTAATGAAAAAGTTAAATTTTTAACCATGTGCACTTTGCTGTTTTTGCACAAATTACATAAGATTATTTTTAAGCATATAAAAATGCAACACATTAAAAATCAAATTACTTTAGCAATATTCACAAAAAAATCTTAAATTTAATAAAAGAAATAATAATGTATACAAATTACAGTTGAAATAACATAAAGATCAACTCAGAATTTATTGAACTTAACCTATATTTATAACATCACAAATATTATCTTCTTGCATTTGTGTGTTTACTAAAGGATTTAACGAAATAAAATTATTAGTTCAAAAGTTATAAAAATGTATGACTAGGACATTAAGTCCTCGGTTATATAACACAATCACACCAAACAAAATCAGACTGACAAAAATTGGTATTAAAAAAACAATTAAAATTTAAAAAATACTCTGTTACCGTACTATAGGTACTTAAACAAGGATTCTAAATACAACACAATTCACTATATCGGTTAAGGTCTTGTTACTTACAAACTTCCACCATATGTGGATAAAGAATAACTATTTACACATTACTTCAAGACAGTCTGAGTCTGAGGCCATGTTGTCTGTCTAAAAATAGATAGTGAACTTAGTGTGTGAATGACTAAGGCTAACATGTGGGACTTTTAGGGTGAATGATCATTGGGCTTTCCTTAGACTCCCACCAACAATTTCCCCTTATTGCTTCTTCTTCTTCTTACAGGATAAATAATTTTTGTGGTTTTAGCTTGATCCAAAAATTTTTATTTTTTATTAAAATATCATTTAACTTTTGCAATAAAATTAAACCAAAATTCCACTTAACAACTTTTGGATAATTGCAAGTGCACAAACAATAGAATTGGTATACATAGTTGATATTCAAGTAAAACGTTACCGATACTTGTGAATATTTATTTCAAATATTTGTTATGATTTAATTCACATTTTAAAATGCTTTATCTTTCTAGTAATACTTTCATTGAACATTATTGCTAAGTAATTTTTCTCTCAGGTTTTGAATTTTTTTTCTTTAAACTACTTCATTGGTGAAGAAAAATATACACATTCACAAATGATTAAAAGCGAGTGACAAAAGAATACTCATTTGAATGATGATTCTTTAAACTTTCTTTGTTTTAGTAATCAATAATAGTTTGACTGTGTAAAAGAAACACAGCCTATTTGCCATACTAATCACTATTTAAGTATATATAATTATTTTCATTGATTCAATACACTTAAATTTTATTTTGGAGCAGAGAGTGGCAAATCCAAAAAGATTAGTTAATTAAATAATTTTAAATGTATAGATTTCATGCTTTAAGTTACTCTAAAAAAGAAATATTAATAGTAATTATAGCAGTAAACGTTAAGCTGTTTATGCCACTAAAATTTACAGTTGATATTTGACCTTTAGATAAAAAATATCTTTCCAACAACTATGAAATAAGCCAAAATTTAAGGAAATTACATTTTTAGTAACCAACATTTAAATAAAATACATTTTTAGTAACACAATTATTTTTACATTAAAACAACACTCATGCAGCTTAATACCAGTAACTGAAATATAACAAACTAAATGTGAAATAAGCGTTTAGTTAAAAAGCTATCACAGAAAAGAAAGGTTTAGACATGATAATGCTATCACCATTATGCCAATTAACGTCAACCATTTTCAAAATAATAGCTGTCAACAAATGACATTAGTTTTTTTTTACGGATGTCAAAGTCTCTGATGGAGTACTGTACGAGTAAAATCTATCTTAGGTAGAATTTAGGTTGATAGTTAATATTCTCACATCTATCCAATGTATTTAAAAAGTTTTTTAACCCCTTATTATTATTTTTTTTAATCCTTAAAATAAATTAAAAGAGCTTTGTATAATTTGTGGTGCATAACAGGACATATTTTTAACATGTCTGACTCTATAATTTGTTTGGTAGGATAGGGTTGAACATTTTAAATGTAAAGGTAGGTCATGTGGTATATCAATGTAATACAATAAAATAAGATCTAAGTGGCATAAACTAGAGATTAGTATCATACTCTGTTTCAAATTAATGGGCAATTAAATTTCTGAAATTTGGTAATTTTTATTATAACATCAAATTAGGTTAATAATTAGTAAATAATATGAATAAGTAGGTTGTGGGTTCTTGAGGTTAGAGGCAACACATTTTTGTTAAGAAACCTTACCAAGGCAGGATAGCGTATTGGTAATACAGAAAAGGGATTTTCTTAAAACTACCAAAGCAACATAGTTTTAATGGTACTGTATTAATAACATACATAATTTATTTCTTATGTGCAGTCCTTTGACATAAAATTTTTCAGAATTACCTAATTTAAACAAAATATTCAAACTGCGCAACCATAGTTTTCCAGACTTTACTTAGAGTTTTTTTATTATTAACTCCTGAACAGAGTTATAAAAACTTAAACAAAATAATCTTCTTAACAAAAATGTGTTACCTCTAACCTCAACCACCTACATATATTCCTATTATTAACTAACTAAATAATAACCTGCTTTGATGATATAATAAAAATGTTATTTTCAACAATTTTGATTGTCTATTAGAGCAAGACACTAAACTCTAGTTTATGCTACTTAGTTTGTCTTTTAATAAGCTTTACAATGATGTAACTTGCATACCCATAAACCATATATTTTACAATTTGTCTAAAATAATATATTTTTCTAAGTGGTAAAGAATACAATAATTCCTAAAAGCATGTTATCAAATAAACAGTTATTTTAAACTCATTTTCGAGTATAAGTATCCAAATCAACGATATGATTAATAAGTTATCAAGTACTTACTATACACCATCTGTGACTTCTAATTGTCTTTCATTATGCGTTTTGGGGCTTATGCAAAATCATCAAATCTAAATATATGATTTGACCGAATACGGCACGGTTTTTCCTAAAGTACTAACAAATATACTCAATAATATGAATGTACCAAAGCCTAAAAGACCAGAAATAACGTAAGTTGTATACTCCAACCAAAAACCGAAGGAAGGCTGAAACAAACACTTGGGTCTATAAAAAACTTGGGGAGATTGTGATTGTTTTCATGTAGGACAAACTGGAAGGCAATTTGAGAAGTGTTTTAAAGAATATTTACCCAGCAGGAACGTCAACTACATAAAATTCAATTACGCATGCCATTTAATTAATAATAACCATGAATATGTTGATTTTGAGACTAATTTTACACCCTTACATAATATATGTAAAAAAAGGCAAATACACGGATGTTATGGAGGAATTTGAGATATATAGAGCATTTAAATTAAACAAACACGAATTATTGAACGAAAAACTCAACTTTCAGACAAATTGCTGTATGACACCACGATGGGAATAAAAGAGAACGAAGTAAATAAGTGGGGTTAACATCCGTTCCACAGTCTTCCTTCGAACGTCGATGAACACAGCCGCAGAATGTTTGTGTATTGTAATGTACATGTTGTTTGTGTTTTAATGTTTGACGACCTCAAACAAAAACCCCGAAACGCATAATGACATAAAATTAGAAGTCACAGACGGGGTACATTAAGTACTTGATCACTTTTTAAACAGTTATTGGTATAAAAGCCTTTAAGCTTGATAGCCATGATTTACATCATAATTACAATTGACTAGACTGTTCGGTAGATAAATATAATCCCAAGTAACAGTTTAAATAATTATTAATTTTTTAAACTTGTATCTGTTACATAAAAATAACAGCTTAACTCGCCTCCACCTTTCTGTAAAAGCTCTATTATTACAACTCTTTTTGCAACAATTTAGAATTTAGAGTTTTATTTTATTTGATATTATACACATATTTTCCAATACATTTTTTTGTATTTTGGAAATGTCATAGTAAAAATACACAATATAAAAATGTATATCAACAAGAAATTTGTTTGAACCACATAAATCAAACAATAAATTAATTGTGGATGTTTATTAAAATAAAATCTGAAAAATATCTAAAATAAAATTATAGAATTGTAAATTGAGATCATTATATTGAAGCATTTATCATAATTTTAGCTATTCATAAAAATCATGCAGAATAAAGTTTTAGAGTGAAGTACAATGAGTATAAAGAAAAACATAACAACAAAAGCAAGATAAAATGTATTTTCTTTGCTCATTTTACACTATTAAATGCATTAAAACCTATTATTATTTTTTTTAAACACTGTGAAGTACAGAGGATTTGGTTTCAGAAGAACTTCTGTAAACCAGCAAAATATTTCAGTGAAAATATTGTGAACAAAATTATTTCAACTTGACACATATTTTTCAATGTACAGTAGATTCCCCGCTATTCGCAACAAGCGTCCGGTGAAACGGATAATGGGTTCTTCAGAAAGATAAAACAGTTAGGCACTAGTTGTGTTGTAGCCACCCGTCAGTTGCTTTCATCCGTTTTTCTCCTTCGTTTTCGTTATCTCGAAGGAATTTTTTTCTCGATCTTTTTCAAGATATTGTGGTACTAATGGACAGACTGCGGGATGAAAAAACTGACAGTTCGAACAACCTATCTCTTCCCTTCCATTTTTAGAAGAAATCAGAATCGTAACGCAACGGAAGGAAATAACCCCGGATAATGTAAACCTACACTATGGGAGGTCAAGAGCATTTGCCGCGTCAACGTGTGATATGAGTTAAGTTTTAGCTTACACCTCCTCCTCGCTTTCCTCCGAGCCAATCAACGCTGTATAGAACTGACTCTAGCAAATGTCCCCACACTTAATTTACGCCTTAACAAGTCAGTATGTTGATATTATTCATGAAATCCGCCTATTCCGAATTCCCGCTAAACCGAACAGTTTTCGGTCCCTATAAGTTCGGAAAAGCGGGACTCTACTGTATGTCAGCTCCTCTCACATCTTATGAAATCCCTTAAATTAGATCACACCTTCGATAAGTTAGAATACTAAAAAGTTTATTACATACGAAAATAGCCTGTCAGTGAATTTCCGTGAAAGCAAAAAAAATTGCAACAACCAAAATTAGTGACTAAAATAGATTGTACAAGACATCCCATATCAACATTAATACGCAAACAAAAAAGATCATTTGAAAAAATAAATGTATTTAAAAAATTACTAATTCTTTGCAAAAGTTAAAAGTTATTAGAAAGAATTTTTTGTGAATGAATATTGTTAGAAAATTAGTACAAACTACTAAGCATGACATTAAATTTGTAAAAATAGATCCATATGTATTTATTTTTTGTAAATTAATCATTAGAATTTCAGCGTTAATGCAAACATTTTAATGTATAGTTTTATATAGGCAAACAAATTCAAGATAGCACAAAACAAAATTAAAAATTACAAGTGAACAACTACTGTAATAAAAATGGTTAGTAAAAACTACGAAATTAAATGGAGTGAAGAAGAAATTACTACTTACAGTGATAAGAATCGAAGTCTAAATACATTGATGTCTATCTAAATTTTAAGATCAGAGTTCCCATGGAAAATGTATGAAACAAATTTGTAAATAACATGTGTACTTGAAATTCAACAAAAACTAAAGACTGAAAGTACATAAAATATAACACAATCCAAGCAAATTACAAAAATCTAAAATCTACAGTTAGTTTTCACATAACAATAATAACTTAATTATATTATTGATGAATTGAAAGCTCCCCCCAAAAAACATTATCTAACAAAATTAAAATTATATTGAGTAATAATATATTGTTGTTAATACTAATTAAACACATAATATATTACGATTAAAATTATGACACATTTTGAAGATAATGAACAGAACCGATTTGTAAACTATTTATTTTATAAACATTGTTTATTGTGAGAAAAAATGTTTGTAACTCACTTCAGTGTGCGTTCAAATTTCATTTAAGGTTTAAATCTAGATAAGATTTAGAAACAAATTCCCAACTACAACAAACTCTTAATAAAACAAGTGATTTTAATAAGTAAGTCCATTTATAGTTCACCAACTAATCAAAAATTAAATTATGTGAAAGATTGTTTAATATAAAACTATATTTATTTATTTTGAGCTTCAGCTGAAATTCAATAACAATTTTAACTTCAGGAGCAGAAGTGGTAACTTTGGATGTTAATATCTGAAGATTTTAAAGAGTATTGTAGTATCTTGACACTTAGGCCAATAAGAATAACTAGAATAAATCTATGCGCATTTACAAGTCACTATAAAACAAAAATTCAAGGATAAAAATCATTTATAGAAAGAAATGTAGTATGTTCTGCTGACATAAATTGTTTCACTCCCACTCAGAAGTTACTTCTGTGGCAGAATTATGGTAATAATTATTAAGACATAGTATCACTGTTCATGTCATCAATGTTCAGTGTAAAATGGCTACATATTTTCAAGCAGTATGATAGAGTTCCTAATACTGTATTAAATGTGTTAGAAAAACTTCTCAATTTCTTTATTTTCACCATAAAAAATCATTTCTAAGAAGACTTATAAGGTTACTCCTATTTATTGTAAGTTAATTTAAAAACTTAATTAAAAATACACATTTTATACACAAACATTACCTTTTTGAATAAAATGTATTGCGACAAAAGAACTATTCTGCAGAATACTTGCTTTTACTTATTAGTTTTATTCAATTACCATATATGTTTAGTTATACAAAATAACATAGTGCTAATTATAGTTTTAGTTTATTTGTTTAAAATAACTAAATATTTTAACCCTTCGTAGGCAGCGCTATAAGCTCCTTGTGGACGGGCATTTTATACCATGGGGTGGAAAAATGTTATTCTTTTTGGGTTCATATATAAGTATAACTTACATTGTTTGAATAATTTCATATGAAATTATTTTTTTTATGAAAATACGATGAAAAACGTAATGTGGATATATCCGTCATTTGTCCTCAGCTCAATGCAAAGTGGCAGATATATCCGCTTGTGGTCCACAAAGAGTGCTATGTTTTTGTCTCAAATTTGGGAGTTGTATAACAAATTTTAAAATGTATTGTGTGCAATATATTTTAATTATTTTATTACACTTACAATTACTAAACAAAAACATTTTTAGAATTATTCACATTTAATTAATGTAAAACTTTATTCTTAGAAGTAGACTGTCTTAGTACGAAATGCTTCGAAACATGAGTCTGGGTGTAGATAAGGCTTATCAACACATGTTTTACAAAAATATACAGTCTCTTTACGTAATTTTTTTTATAACAAACATGGCACCGAAAGGAACCTTTAGGAGCCTTTCCCATCAATAAGCAGGAAGAAGTGGACAGCTGGTAGTCGGTGCGAAACACTTGACAGCTGATTGTTATTTACACAAATTTAACCGTTGCCAACTATCAAAACTAAATTTCCACACAGTCCCTTTTTTGTTTATAAAACAATAGAATAACATACTATCTCTATTATACGATTTTATAATATTTAATTTTAGGGTAAAAGTAAAGAAAAATATACATTATGATTGTAGGATTCCTTTATAAAAAAGCGGATAATCCCGTCATTGGTCCGGAAATTATATGGACGCTAGCGAATATATCAGCATCCGGTCTGCTAGCCACATGAAGTGTAGCTGATATATCCGTCATTGGTCCGAGAAGGGTTAAATATAAGTATTTTCTTTTGCAACAGAAAGGAGGATGCAGTAGAGTAAAACTTCAATTAGCCTTTACTATATTAACTGTTAATTCTCATTCTATTGAAAATTTCAACGCTGGCCTGAAGCTAATAATGGCGAACCGGAGGAAACTGAAAATTTTAGTGTCCATAATATTGTGCAACTGTGTAATGAATAATGTACTAAATTCTGAAGACATAACACCCGCTGAAGTATCTGAATGGTTGGGTTTAGGCAATGTTATCAAAGTACATTGAATGGTTTGAGGTGCAATAAGAAACAAACACAATGGAGGTACTTCTTCTATGTAAAGTACGGAAAATACCGCTCAGAAAACACCAGAATTGAAGAAACAAAATAAAATGGCTAGATAACATACTATAAAATTTTAATGCTGTATGTATAGAGCGTAAGATCGTGTAGCAATACTGTGCTGTAACTTAATGAAAACTGTATGTAGTTAATCTTGTACAATGGATGAGAGGGTTGCTATTTAAGGTATATTTCTGTTTTCCATCTGTTCAATTAACAGAATGTTAGGGTTATGACCAGGTCTATGACGGTTGAAGTTTTACTGTATCTAGGTAGTGCATAAAAATAAATGTTACATTATAACTTTATTGTACGTAAAACTATGATTTTAGTTATCACTAGGAGTGTGGTGAATCTAAACAAAATACTCAAATTAAAATGTTTCAATTTCTAAGGTCTGTAAGTTAAAATAATTGAGATTTCTTTATCTATGTAGGTGGTGCAGATGCATAATCCATGCCATTTATATAAATAAATAATTAAATATATTTTAGTAGTTGAAATAACAATGCTTACAGTACTAACCGAACTAGCTTATTCTATTCTATAAAAATGACAAACTAAACATTTACTTACAAAATAAATCCTGTGTAAAATTGCAATTTCAGAATAATTTACATTGATAGTAAACACTTTCACAAAAGATCAGAAAAGCTGTATTATTATCTTATCACTTTGCCTTTGAACCATCACATGCAATAGCTAATATTAACACCTTTTCACGATCAAAGAGTTAAAAGATAACTGCATGAATTCTTGTGTAATCTTATCAGACATTGTGAGTATACTGGGAGAACGGGAAGGAGGGGTGATAATATTTCCTGACAGGAGAAGTAGTATTTATATTGTAGGTATGAGCGGAAGAAATATTTAAAACTGTTAAAATTATCATTTTCATCTTATTTTGTTATTAAAAAGTGATGATAATTTAAGTCAGTTTTTAATTTTCTTCTTTTACAAAACCGAATGATTTTTATTTTAGAAAAAAATATTTGGTGATTACAGAGTGGTTTTCATTGTTCTGAAGACCAGTTTTCAATAAGAAAGTAGCATTTGCCACTCAAAATATAAGTACATAAGAAAAAGTAACTGAAATAAACAAGTTTTAAGTATAGTAATTACAAAATGTATATATAAAAGAGAATGTTGTATTTTTAAATCCTTATTTGTTTCTATCCTTTGTTAAACATTTATCGTCTGTTTGACTATAATATAGGACATTATTAATAGTTACAACATAAAAAAGTATTTGATCCTATTCCTTCGTAAATTGTATCTATATTAGTTTAATTTGCATCTTCATGTTAGTTTTTGGATTGAGACTAATTTTACACCACAACTCGTATGAATATGGTTGAATAGATTTAAGTGGAATAAAAATGATGATCCTTCATTTATTATAGCAATTACATAAGTGTATTATTTGTGTTACTTCGTTTTATATTCTTTACGATACATATTACAATTTTAGTTATTGCTAATGAAAATATAATGCTTAAAAACAAAGATATAAATGTGCCTCATGTGGAATTCAAGGTTTCAGAAAAAAATATAAACATCTGTAATGTATTTTGCTGCTGTTTCGGAATCCTTATTCTATCTATCAAAGAAAGGAAGGTTTAGACATATTTTTGTAGGTTTATAAATAAGTAAAAAAATTTAAAGAAACAGATTATTAAAACAGCATAAGGTGTCCACAAATCTGTTACAAAGCACAACTTCCTAAAGCGAGAAAGCAAAAAAGCAACAACATGCAAAGCATTACATGCCTTAAGAAAAATTTGGTTTTTTACACTATTCACCTTTTTTGCCCATTAAAAATTTGTCATCTTAAATTTTGGACTGAAAGAAGTAAGGTTTAATTAACAATATAAATCACTTTTCATTTTCCGGTTTCTTCTATTAGTTTGACTTTAACTAGGCCCGTCATTTTCCATGAATTATTAATACATTAATATATACACATATTTTAGGATAACAAATATCTTTTACTATTATTATTTATCAAAATTTGCAATCTGTAGTGCTAACATGTATATTGTTATTTTGCAGCATTTTTTTTTAATTGTAGAAAATACATCAGTGTAAATAAACCTAAAGAATACCATATTATTTATTTTATGGTTTTAGTTTTCCTTTTCTATTTCTATTTATATATGTTCATACAAAAAAGGATCTAAATTCAATAACATCTGAAAAATAAAAATAACCCTATATTTCCAGATATATAGAAATTGTAGAAAATTCTATCTATTTTTCAAAAATGTATAGTTTGCATATAATTCCTATTTTATGAGATTGCAATTTTTTAATATTATCAGACCTATACCTAAAGTTTGACAACAAATACTATTGAAAAAAAAAACAAAAACATTTTTACATAACCTGTTTTTTAAACAGTCACTTTCACGCAAAAGAGATCGATACCAATGTAACAGACGGTACCAAAGAGCTTCCTGTATTCATCCTACAGAAAATTGTATCCTTTTAAATTTAAAATAAAACTACATTATATGAAAATTGACAACCCACAACTTTTAATTCAACCCAGCAATATAACCGAAATCAATTGTAGAAAAATTACGATTTTTACCAACTTTGCCGAAAAAGTTAATGTGGAGGACTTTTAAACATTTGTACTGTAGAAAGACAAATTTAGAAAAGAAATTTAGACAAATTTTAAATGAAAAGACGCATTTAGAGTGGCGAGCGGGATGCGCATGCGCAGGAAAACCCGCCTCCCACCAACGTCAGTGTCAGTCACATAGTAAAAAAGTACAGTCAGTGTCAAATCTGCTCAGACGTGTGTGGCTGTGTTGTATATTTGGTGTGTAAAAAGTCATGGTCTATAGAATTGACTGTACGCCGCGCTGTCTAGCCTCGGTAGGGAAAGTGTGGTGGGATAGGAAATCCGCCTCTCTCGCACTACCCTCCCTACACGCCATTCTGATTGATTGTATCTATACCTTAATTTTCAAATTTGGTCAAGTCTAAAAATTAGAATTTTAATTTCTGTCATTTACATTGCAGTCAGCAAAAAGGTAATTGCCAGGCACAAATTTACTCCCCCACTAACGGTAGAAAGTGATACTCTTAATTAAAAACTCAATAATAATATTGAAAGTAATGCCTAATTCTTCATAAAATTAAAAAATACATTTTTATTTCAAACATAATTGTGTAAAATGTAGAAAGATGCATCCCAAGAATATGTGAAGAAACAAACCAAATAGCCAATGCATTTACAAGACAATATACTCAATGTGGAAACTGAGCCGATCAAGAATTCTCTCATCACTGCAGCTGACAAAAAAACGACAGTACATTGCTTGACCGCTTACACCTTATAAAAGATCTTAAAGCATTAGAGGCCAGATATCACAAGTCTTGCTCTAAGCGGTTCTTTGCTCGAGGGCCCACTTCTTTCATTACCAATTGTGTTGATTACATTTGCAAGTATTTAAAAGGAAATGAAAATGAATGCCAGTTCACTCTACCTGAAATTCTTAAGTTTAAGCTTGCCTGGTAAAGAAATTTGTTGATGAGATAATTGTGACTGATGAAAAAACTTAGAATCAGGTTATATGTTTCTAAGACACAAGATACAAAATTTTAAGTAAGAGTTGGTATGAAACAAAGAAACATGACCTCCAAGAAGAGAGCTTAAAGAGTGGTAGAAGCTGCAGTAGCTATAATCCAATATATCAACCGATCAACCGTTTGTCCTCTAGACAGTTAGTTACTTCAAATTGGATGCTTTCTTGGAGGATGTAGAAAAGATTTATCACAAACTCTCAAACTGCTTATGAAGAAAATTTTAGTGCCCAAGAGATCTAAGAATGTTAAAAAAAGTGAACTCTAAAGTCACAGCACATTCTCACTCAAGGCCTAAGTCATTCCTGTCTACAATTCAAATATGTCTTGGAGTATTAAAATAATAATATGGCTTCAAAGATCTTGTGGAAATCTATCTAGCCTAGAATATTGTTGTAGCTACTATGATGCAAGGCTATTTGAGGCATCATGCATTCAACATCCAATAAAAAATAGAATTACTTAATCGTTCAGCCAATTTGTCATTGACAACGCAGACGTCAATATAGACACATTCGATGGTTTCAATATGTTTCATGCAATGGGGCGCTTTTACAGTACATCACTCCTAGTAGTTTAATACATTCAAAACGAGAATTACCAAGAGCTAGGGAGTCACCAGAATTTAGAAGCATACCACTGGTACCAGAAAACTGAGGATGAGAGTCTAAACAAATCCCCATTTACGACATCAACAAACGGAATCTCACTGAAACTGTAAACATCTGCCAACTGATTTTCTGTGGATGTATGGAAAGTGGACAGACATCCCTGGATGGAACGGTTTCATAGAAAACCTAACATCCAGTAAACCTTTCCTAAATCTCGTAAGTTGTGTGCCTGATGACTCTGTGTTCAGGTATGACACAGCTGACACCTAATATGGTTTTTCCATGTCTAAGTGCCAAAAACTTAATTTAAATTACACAAATTTTTGACTGGATTGCATAGTAATATATATTTTTTATTATTATTTGTAAATACATTTCTATTTTGATATTTCATAGACTTACAACATATTAATGAATTACTTAATGTGTCGTTAATTTAAAATAGTTTCTTCTTAAATTTTATGAAAAATTATTACTATCAATGTTACTGGTGAGTTTTTAATTAAGAATTCCACTTTCTACAGTTAATTAGTGAGGGAGTAAATTTGTGACTAGCAGGTGCCTTTTTGCAAACTGCCACAAATATAAACATAAAATCAAAAAATTTAATTTTCTATTTGTAGACTTGACTGAATTCAAATTTTAGGTGCTTGTTCAACACAGACTTTAATGTTCTATAGCTTTAATTCTTTACGCTTTTTCATTTAGAACAGCCGTTTTCAGAATACAGGCGTTTAAAAGTCACTATATTAAATTTTTTGGCAAAGTTAGTAAAATCGTAATTTGTCTACCATACTGATGGATTGAATTAAATGTTGTGGGTAAATAATCGACGTATAATTTAATGTTCTTTTAATGAAACAATAACATTTTCTGTAGGATGCATACTTTGGGGGTTAGAAGCAAAACACTGAAAAAACGACTGAAAATTTCATGGTTTTTTGGAACCCTTTTTTGAAGTTCGCAGCGGAGGATGGTGCAAACCTTTGATCGCTTTATTCATTTTGATGTCAAATAAAGCGATCAAAACGATTGCCAGCTTTCCAAAATTTATTTCCACCTTTAGGTCTTATTATTTTTAAAATAGGCCTATTAGCTAAAACTATTTTTTCTATTTTCACAATTTTAGTAGCATTAATGTTCTAAAAAGCATTGGAAATATTCAGATCTAACAGCTTTTTGATCAAATCTGGTCAAATATGAGCCAAACAGATTCAATTTATTTATCACAAGTATTGGTTGAACATTTACTACAGAAATTATTTATATTTGAAACAAATTTTAATAAAACTATCTTTCAACAATAGCATGTGAGATGATGGAAATAATGCTGGGCAGTTATTTATCATGCAAGATTAAATCTTTAGAAAATTCTAATAAATTAGTGAATTTAAAATTAAATTTTTAAGAATGCAATGATGTAGTAACTTTTTTTAAGTAAAAAATCTGATAGGTCAATCCTCAAATTGAGATATTCATATTAATTGCAATTTTTAAAACGATAACAGTATTTCCAACTGTTATGAAACCTATTCAAGTAAGATAGGTATTCCAAAATATACTGGTAGTCCCCAAACATAAAAATAAATATACAATAGACATTTGTCTTCTTGCTTATCCGCCTTTCTTAGCTTTGTCTTTCTCTCGCTTGACGCGTTTCGGGTAGACCCCATCTTCAGAAGCTTTGTTGAGAGCGAGAGAAAGACAAAGCTAAGAAAGGCGGATAAGCAAGAAGACAAATGTTTCAAGCATCTTAGCGGAAATAATAATAACAAATGCAGTGAATACAATAGATAATCAATGGACGAGGAACTGCAAGTTATAATTATACCTTTTAATATCTTCTATAGTACTCTCTTTCTCTGTTCCCTTTCCTAATTCTTTTTTTTACTTAAATAAATATACGTATGTACTTTTATTTAAAATGTAATTGTAAATTGTGTGGCACCAAAGTATTAACTCCTTACATTTTTATGCTGGGATAAAAAAAGGAATGTGATTGCTCATAGGCATGAACTCTTATTAAGAAATTAAATTCGAAAGATAAAACAAATCTGAACATTGTTGTATATTTAATAACCTATATTTATACAATTTATTTACAGATTTAACAGTAATTGAGCCTTATATTTCATAGTGAATTTAAAGAATGTTGTCTAATGTTAAGTAACTATATTCTCTGAAGAAAAAACTAATTAAAATATACAAACGATTTAAAAAAATGTATAACAATAATACATTGTATGTGACACTTTTTACCTGTCATAATGTTTTTTTTAAACATTTTTCTTCATACTTTAAACAATAAAATGCCTAATAAACCTAGAACTTATTAAAATAACAAATAACTTTATAATAGGCCAAATGTTTCAAAATCAAATATTACGAAATCTAATTACATCCTATAAATAGGAAAATAAAAATGTACAGCACAACTTTTGATAAATGGTCAATTTTGTTAATAGATTTATTATAATCTTTACTTACTTAAAAATATAAAAACATGTACAATTCTAATGAATTACACTAATGTTATGATTTCTAACAAGGTCATAGGCATAGCTGAAATAAAGGAACATGACCCTAAACTAAAAAAATATTAAAACTTGCGTTAAAATCTATTCTAAATGATTCATTATCCCACTAGAACTAGTTGCATGTTAATATTTATAGTTCCTTATACAAGATAATACATTTTGTAAAAAGTTATTTTTAGCCATCATAATAAAGATACACAAATCCAAGCTAAAATGTCTACTTTTTAAATTATAGTCTAATATACAAAAAAGATGCCTGTAATTTGATACTAACAAAATGTTACAATTAACAGTTTATTGAGGCAATAAGTTACTAACCTCTTGAGAATTAAAGTTGAAATCTGTATCGACAGAGATGTAAGGGGTCGGAAGAGGCGACTTCAGTTCACTTGAGTCTATTTTGTGACATATTTCAACCACAGTTTTGCGTTTATTATCACCAACACCTGAATCTGAACAAGCTGTCTCATCCTGCATGCAAACTTCAGTTACATCCATAGAAACATTAGATATAGAGAGCGGAGAACCAAAAGCTGAATCTTCATTGCAAGGTTCAGCAGTATTTACAATATTATTTGGATAAGAGTCGGGCAAAGCATTATTGGAATCTTCATTGTTATTAGGAGAAGAGTTAAGTAAAATGTTAGAAACTGTGGAATCTTCAAGATTAATAGGAGAGGAATCAAGGCAAGCATTAAAAATACTGACATTTTCAGTTGAGGAGATGTCTGTGTTTCCGTTATCAGTTTGATCGATACTTTTAATTTCTGTATCAGATTTGGATTTAATGGTAACATTATCTAGAAGATAAGAAGAATTATGATCACAGACGTTTTCCTCTTGTTGGATTTTTTCATTAATTTTATCAATAATATCAAAAGCAGGATTAGGTTCTGAAGGACTCTCTAGGATAACAGGAAGAGGGTCTAATTCAAGCCTTAAAGGTAGTTTCAAGAAACAGCTTGGAGATTCTACCACCACCGTTTCAGTATTACAATCGGTTAACTCTTCCACCTCTGATATACAACTTACACTTTTCTGTTTCTTTTGAGTTTCATTTTCTTTAATTAAATTATTGCATTCGGTCTTGGTTTCTTGTATAATTTGTTTTGGAAGTTCTTCCATTATTGGTGGTTGATGGTGCAGCTTGATATCATCATCGAGGTGGAGATCACAATCATCTGCTTGGCTGACAGAGCTAGAGACATCTGCTGTATTAATTCCACTATCTTCTCTATCAGTATCACCACTCAAGGAAGAAGCAGGATAGTTTCGACAAAACTCTAAATCTTCTAGACTTTGAACTCTCTCAAAGGACTCGTTGCCTAATCCGTCTGTTGAATCTACGTCCAGACTATCTAATGACCTGTGTCTGTAATGTTGTTGACGTTTGCTTTCATAAATTTCTTCTTCTGGACTAAATGCTCTATCAAAATTGTCGTCCTTAAATTTCTTTTCTTGTTCGTGGAATTCATCTTTTTTATTGCCAATAATTTCTTGTTCTGGGACAACAGTTCTGGGGATTTCTTTATTACATGCTGCATCTAAACTCGTCAAACGATCTTTAATTGATGATATTTCATTTGGAACTCTATTGCGTGGTACTTTGTCAATTGGTGTTTCCTTTTGGAGGGATGAAAGCCTATCTCTTACTGATTGCTGACCTGCTTCACTTGTTATTCTATTTACTTTTACTGCACTACTGACGTTATCCATTGATTTATTTTTTTCAATACTTGTTAAGCGGTCTTTTACAGATATTTCAGAAGATAAACCATTGAGTTTCTTAGTACTACCAGAACTTATATCATCTTGCTGTTTACCAAACGAAGATAATCTTTCCCGAATACTTTTTGACGAACCAAAATCACCTGAAAGCCTATTTATTTTAGTGTTTTGTTCTTCCTCCACACTTTTCTCGAATAACTCTCTTCTTTTAGATATGTCTACTTTAGGAACAGAAATAGATCTTTTCCCCGAATCGTTATTTAGGTCTGTTGTAGATACAGATTTTTTCTTAAATTCTTCAAGTTCTGATAATTTTTCTTCAATTTTACATGAATTTCTTCTAGGTTTAACTGGAACAGGGGGAGAAGACTTTTTTGAAAATCCATTACACATTTTTACATCTTCGGATGATGGTGTCAACGATCGTCCTCTGACTCTAGATTCTGTGAAATTTACATAGCTTTGTATTGCTCTTTCATATGTATATTCTTCTGTGTCATTTGAGTTAAGTTTTTCTTCATTTGAATGTCCATTAACACCTAATCCATTCTGTTTAACAGTATTTGAGGTTTCTTGACTTGAAGCCGCATCTGAACCAATATCCTAAAAGAAGTCAGTTTATTATATTAAAATGAGAATATTTGTAGATTTTAAGACATACAGTATTTATTTTTATCCGAACCATTTATATTAGTAAATATTTGTCTTTTAAACATTGCAAAAATTAAAATAATCAAATATTATTATGTTTCAATCACAACAATATTTAAAAGAAACTAATTTAAATAAAGTTAAAAGTATAATAAGTTCATTGAGTTTAAAAGTCCAATTAGGAGTTACAAGTCTACAGGTTCACAATAGCAAGTAAATGTTGAGGTACGGTAAGCAGGGTAGATAATTGTACTAAATTGTGATTATTTTAGTTAGGGCAGGGATCCAAAAACATTATTTCTTTTTTAATTTTAAACGTTTTCATTTTTTAATGTCAATAAGGCAGAAAAGTCAATGATGTTAAAAAAGAATGAACTTGGGGTAACCTCAAGTTACACAAGATTAAAACTATGAATAATTTGATCTATTCTGCTCCTAAATATTCAAAGTGACATCTAGAGCACATTTAAACTCAAAACCACCAGTGAGCTTTAACAGAAATAAACTTTTAATTTGATAAAATATTAATGAAATTCTAGTTATAGAAATATTTATTTTCTACTATAAAATATCTAAGTTAATACTGAGAACAATAATGCTACCTCAATTTGAATATCTTACTTCGAGAATTTCATCAAATACAGAGTCGTCACCATTTGTTTGAGACACAGTTTTGCTGTTTTTGCTACTTCCAAGGCCCAACTCACTGAGATCATTGTTATCATCATTGTACACAGGTAAACTCAGTTTACGCCCTTTTGAATTTCTGCAAGAAAACAAAATTTATTGTAGTGGCAGCCATCTTTGATTTTTATCACGTAAGAGCAATATGTTAAATTTTAAACCATTTATTTTGTATCATAAAATTGTTTGCATGGTCTTATTTTAACTACAATCACAATATGCATCCGTTTTGTGTTCAATTTTTTTTTTTTTGTAATTCTGTTAATTTGTTATGTAATTGACTAACAATTTGAATTTTATTCCTTACTCAATAAAAAATGAATAATTAAAAGTAAATTGCAAACTGGATCTGCAGTTTTTTAAAGAATGTTCGTTTTTCTCACCACACAATTACAAAATATAGATTTATAAAATGGTTTTTTAAATGAGGCAATGTAAAACGCTCAGCTGCAAGAAACTCCACTCTTTGGATATCACTATAGAGTGAAGCACCTGGAGCCCCGGTTGCTTTCTCTTTTGCTGGAGCAGAGCCTTAAACTACAGGAAATCAAGAGCAAGGAAAATATACACATTTACAATTAGACGTGGAACTAGGAGACCTCCCATTGAATTTTGTTAAAATTTGTCATTGAGAAGTGTGATTTTAGAAGATCTGAACTCTAATGATTCGTTCAAATATTATTTAACAATTACAAGGTTTTATTGAGAAAGTTTCAAAAAATTACAGAACTTTTTAATACAAGTATACAAGGACTAAACCTGAAGTTTAAATTTTGACTTGAATGATTTCTTGACAAAGAACATTTAGTGGCATGTACTGATGTTAATTAACAGCAAATAAATAAGTATTAGAATAATAATGATACGGTTAATGTTTAGTGAATATCAAATGGAACTGAAATAAAATGAATGTAACTAGATAAGATAAGCACATTTATTAAAATTCTAATCTTATAAAAAGATAGAAGAACCACAGAGATATATTTTACTCTTTTCTTCTTCTTTGTAAGAAAAGTTATTTAAAAAATAATGTGAAAATTAGATAAAATAATAATAATACAGAACTGGATAAAATAACAAAATATGCTCTGAAAAGTCTATCGTAATGCCATCAGAAATTAATTTACAATATTCTTTAGGTTCAAATTATCCACTGAGCATCACCGAATAAAATAAAAGCTAGTAATGATCAGTTGACCAGATATGACAAAGACAAAGATTTTATGTTCCAACGGACACTATTTCTAAAAAAAAAAAAAAACTATACAAATAGGCCTACTAAAGAATAAATTATATATATAATATAAAGTAAACATTAGATCCTCCATTTAAATTAATTGTTATTGATATTATTTACAATGATTAAATAAACAGCAACTTACAAAAAGAAATACTTTTATATAAAGAAGAAATAGTCGATAAATTAGAATATTACCTTTCTTCCATCATTTCACTAAAAGTTTTACTCCGCCTTCTGTTGCGGTCAAATTCTTCTAATTCAAATTTTTTAACCTCTACAACACGCTCAATAATATGTTCCTGTCGTTTCCTTCGGCTGCATTTCCAATTATCCAAATTCTAAAAATACATTAAATTCAAGAAACATTTATTTGTAAAAGAAATTATTTTCATATATGGTTATATCATGTCAAAAAAAATACATTTTAAGAACAAGTTACTTCAAAACATATAATAATTGAGTGCAAAACCCACTTAAATAAATACATTGAACTCAGTGAACAAATCAACCTAGTGGCCATTTACTATTGCACCAGTGTAACTTCAAAATTAAATTAAATTTCCTAAGACTGCAATAAACCGTTTCTTATTGGTATTGGATACTGTACACTGTACACCCTCATGTATAAGAACATAATGAGCTAAAAATAGTTTTATTTTAAGTTTTTGATAAGGAAAACTCAATTACAAATGATGAGTTGTTTATCTTCATTAGTCTAAAATTATTGTCACACTTACACAAAGTAGGTATAGATATTACAACTCAATTTTACTCTTTAAGAAGAATTGCAATGTTGGGTAAGTATTATGAAGTCTGCAAAATTACTGTACAATTTTATATTAGTATTTAAATTATTGTTTTTTGTGGCACACACTACACATTAAAAACATACATAAATATAATTATTATCTGAGTAAAATTTAATATGAGAACATTTTTTGTATTTAACCCATCAATTCAAACCCAAATCCTGGCAAATTACTTAAAGCGTTTCAATTTAAAAAAAGACAAACTTTCATAAAGTTTCACAAGAGTGACTATAAAAGATAATATTTCTCTAATTCTAAAACTGCCCATTTTAGTCAACTTTAAAGTGTTAAAACTGAAAAATAATGTAATACATTATACTATTACCTATTATTATACTTTATTTGTTACAATCATGAAACACTAAAACGAACAACTAATTAAGCCTTACCGACTGCCAATCTTCTGCTTCATCTCTTTTTTCTTGTTTCACTTTTTTTACTTCTTCGACTTTCTTGAGTTGTTCTTGAGCACTGCGATAAAGATCACATGGTCCAACTTTAATAAATTGTAGAGGGTTTGCTGCAGGTTTAGATGTTGCAACTTTGGCTGTTCGAGTAGGAATAAGCGAGATATTTTCCTGTGATGTCTAAACAAAAACATGGAAATTAAGATACAGTAATAACTAAATATTTTTTAACCTGCCTAAAAATATGTTCAGCAATGTAAAACTAATTTGTTTATTATACAGCAAATTAATTAGCTACAATTAAAGTTGAATATCAACAAATTTGAAATAAAATAAAACAGGTAGTTTCATCATAATTAAAATAGCAAAAGTTTAGTAGATTATGTAAAAGTGTCTTTCTCAATTAGATGACCAAGTTTTAAGTTTCTAAGTGCACTGCAAGTTTCATTCCTATTCATAAATCTGAAAACTAATGAGTATAGGTTATATTTATAATATAAACTTTTAATATAAATTTAATCGCAACACGTCTAAGAACTTTAAAATTGTAACTTGTCAACTGAGGCAGGGGTTTCTCCTAGTATCGAAATAAAAAAGGTTTTTATCAAAATGAATTATAGCCTATGTTACTTAAGGATAGTGTAGCTTTTTGTTAGAAAAACTATATTTTCAATCGATTCAGTAGTTCCAGAGATTGCCCCCTAAATACAAACAAACAAATTTTAACTCTTTATAATATTAGTATAGATTTAGTAAACCAAGTGAAAAAAATATGCCATTTTTTGTGAAAATCAAAATGAATACTAAAGTGGAAAAGAAGTTTAATATAGTCTTCCCAAATGAGGATAACTTGACCCACTTTTTTTAAAGATTTAATTTGATCTGTATATTATAATAACAGGTACAAGGCTTCACAAATGGTCCAAAGATTATGATTCTAGATCATAATTATGCTGCAAGTCAGTGTTGTTCTTAAACTTTTAGGATATGTACATGCTTTGAATATCTAAAAGCACTCCACATTATTAATAACCACATCCATATTATTTTTGAGAAATGAACTTCAGAAAAGAGACTTATTATTATTAATACATGAATATTACACGAAATAATACCTATTTTTCCAAA
Source organism: Philaenus spumarius (assembly GCA_018207615.1). NCBI lineage: Eukaryota > Metazoa > Arthropoda > Insecta > Hemiptera > Aphrophoridae > Philaenus > Philaenus spumarius. The sequence goes on from JAGFPH010000099.1 coordinate 639,170, forward strand.
ATATGTATTCATATTATTTTTTATCAGACAAAAAGTACACTTACATTAAAAGTACATGAAAGAAAACATTGTGTACCTTTTAATGGTTAAAAATGTATGTAAGTAGCACTATAAAATTTACATACAAATTTTAAATGTTTTATTAACATCAATAGTTTTGCTTTAGATTATTTTCTTTTTTGAAAGATGAAACCCCTAGATTGGATATCATTGCAAACTTCAACTAGAAAAAAAAAACACACACAACTAAGACTTATTACATGACATGTAACCAAATAACTAACATTTTAATCCACTTCTGATAAACAAGTTGTATAATATAGTACTGGACTTCTCTTGTCTTAGTTAAATAGCTCTCAAATTTAGATAACAATATTCAGTACAATAATGAACCCAATACATTACTTAACTAATAACTGTGATAAGGGAGGAGCGCTGGTGCAAACTTTGCAGCCAACAGCTCCTAATAACAAAAATTATGTGCTGGGTATATCTTGATAGCCATACCCTATGGAAAAGTTTCCCCTTCTACATACCATTCAAATGGCAAGCACTATTTAATTACTATTACAGAGCAGCTAAGCGTGACTAATGTAAATCTGTATAAGTTTCAACAGTGAGAAGTTTGCAAATATTACAACTTTACTAGATACAAGACTTATTACATGACATGTGACTAAATAACTAACGTTTTAATCCTTTTTTGATAAACAAGTTGTATAATATAGTACTGTACTTCTCTTGTCTTAGTTAAATAGCTATGTACACTCAAATTTAGATTATTATGGTATATAATTACTTGATTATCAATGCTACTCAAATTTGTAAAACAATATTCTGTACAATTAAGAACCGCAATACATTACTCAACTAATAACTGTGATAAGGGAGGAGCGCCGGTGCAAACTTTGCAGCCAACAGCTCCTAATAACAAAAATTATGTGCTGAGTATGTCTTGATAGCCATACCCTATGGAAAAGTTTCCCCTTCCACATACCATTCAAGTGGCAAGCACCCTTTAATTACTGTAACAGAGCAACTAAGAGTGACTAATGGAAATCTGTATAAGTTTCAATAGTGAGAAGTTTGCAAATATTACAAATTTACTAGATACAATTGTCATTGATTATTTTAAGCATGTACACAAACGATAATAGAATTAAAATGTTTAACTTTCAATTAAATATTTGAACATTTTTGAAAAATATTCAACCTATTTTCGTTATTAAAGTGTAGAAAATGTACAAATCTAATTACAGCGCCATCGAACGAGGAAACTAGACACTACCAATGCATGTAGTAACCAGACATTGTTTAACACAGCGCAGCGTAGCGAGCACAGTCTGAACTCATACAATGCGTCTGCAGATTATTAATAATGCTTTACACAAAATAAATTAATACTTTTACAGCAGCATTAAACTCAATTTTATTAAATTAATAACAAATTTCCACATAAGTTTTAATGTTTGATTTAAAGTTTAATATAATATATTTAATTGGATTTAATATAATTTGCTAAAATAAGTTATTTTAAAACCTTTAAAATCTAAAAGTGCATTTAAAACATTTTGCATCAGTCTAGGTAGGCTTCTTTGACCAACGCCCCAAAATTAGTGTTTACTACAAATTGTATATATTTTTCTTTATTCAGGGTTATAACGCACCTAATTACGTTTAAATTTGGGACAACTCTACATTAACCTAGTCTATATATATAGACCCTACATTTTAGTAAATGTCATGAGTGAGAGGGAAATGCCTAGATTTTCTCAAACTCTACCGAAATACTTTTATAAAATACTTAAAAGAATTATAAAACTCTAAAATGGACATTTCCCTTTAAAAATGTGTAGATTTAATAAATCATAAAAAGAACATGCGACTCAAACATTCACTAAACCTCCGCATTGCTAGATGTATTTTCTAAAAGAAGAAAATGTTTAAACTTACTATAGTTATTTTTATCTAACATTTACATTTGTTTTAAAGAATGCGTGAATAGGAATGATTTTCCTACTACATAGAACAATTCAATATTTTATTGCGACTGAAAGTTTAATTATAATTAAATGTTTGTAACAAAGTTAAAAATGATTCAAATGGGAATTGTTTAAGCGAGGAGGATGTTCAATATTTGAGAGTTATTTACAGGTAGAGTTTATAAAAAAAATTTGTTCAGATTACAGTAGTTTTGTTAATCAGCAATAATTATTTTAGTGACACCTTTGAGCCTATAGATTAAGCTACATGACAACATTAATTTGCAGATTTAAAATTAACTGGTTGTTTGTTGTTATCCGTTGAGGCATGGTTCCTGTATGTTACTTCCGTTTGCCAGATAGCCTCCGTACATTCAATGTTCACATCTGTTGCTTAGGTATAATGCTGACCAGGATTACTATTGCGGTTTAGTCAATCGGTACCGCAAATCTAAAAGCACGCTCTACGACCAGGAGCTAACCCGCAGCATTGTGCGTGCGAACAAGGCTTTCTTGATTGCAGTTTTAACTGAATCAATCGAGATTTTGGTCAACCACATTGTGCTCCAATTGCTGGGAAAGAGGAACCAAAACAATGTTAATGATGCGCGATTCGGTACCCACGACATGATGATAATAACTGCCTATCATTAAACCACGAATCATTCAAATTTTAATAACCTACAAAATTGGCAATTAAAAAAACAAAAAATACTGTAATAAGAAAAGAAACTAGTTCAAATCAAATTGGTGTCAAGGAAAAATCGCAAATCCTGTTCAATATCAGGACGTTGAGTCAATTTATAATATAGAAAATATGGCACCGGTTTAACTATTTAAATTAAAACAATGCAACACACAATTCAAATTATGTTGTAAAGAGTAGTGTGACGTTTACAGTAGTGGGGTAAATGTTTGCAATGATTTCAATGTAGGCTAATGTTTTACACACAATCTAACGTGAATTCCAAAAAGTTAATTATTGTTTAATTAATTATATTTATAAGTAAAGAAATAGAGAATTTGACAAATGATTATTATTATTATTATTTAGAGTTTAATATTAGGAACAACCTAGTTGGAAATATTGCGTTCGATGGGACAATGTGTAGGCCTTAACCACAGACACTCGCCGATAGCTATTTTTTCACTAAGTTGTGTTAATAATGAAGGAATTAACGAAGTATTTAATTTAAACATGGTTCGTGGTCTACTTAATGACTTTCAAAAGATAATAAAAATGTATATATCCACAGAAGAAACAAACCACTTATTGTTCTCACTTTTACATAAAAACTCCATTAATAGAACGAACACGAAAAATGCACTTGCAAACCACTATGGAAAGGAAAAACATAGTTGCAGAATCTGTAAGTGTGTCAGATCTAACCTCAAAATAAGAAACAATATCGTCACGCCAGCTGACAGAGGACAGGGCGACCTTGTGACGTCAATCAGTCTACCTATCTGTTGGTAATTAACAGTAGTAAGCAGTAAACTATCCTAGCTGACTTTCTGCATACTAAACTGAAAAACATAAATTTTTATCGGACCGTTAATCACAAATTAGTTGCAGCGAAAATTTAAATTACAGATAAATGTCTGTACGATGTGTAATGGGTAAGAAATTGAGTAGACATAAGTGATAAATTTGAGACGACCCCACAATCTGTTATGTGTATATGTTTGTATTATTGCATGCTTAAAACCGGAAACATCTATTAATTAACTAGTAGTTGTATTATGGGGGAAATAGATTTTCTTTTCATATTTACTCTCTCTATTCTTTATGGGTTACAAATATTTAAAAATAGCTTTTACTTTCTCACTATACTATAGGAGAAAGTATAGTGATCGCAAAAACATCGATGTTTTGAAAGTAGGCCTATAGTGATCGCAAAAACATCGATGTTGAGATTTTTGTGGAAATATCTGTTTTGGGACCCCCTATGTTCAAAAAAGTGGTTTTTACAAAATGTCTGTCTGTATACAAAGCTAGAAAGAAAACTATTCGATCGATTTCGAACAAATTTGCACCAAACATGTCAATTAGACCTGTACGGATGCACGAAAAAATATGTTGACAAATTTTGAATAATTTCAGAGAGAACCATTTTTTTATAACGATTTTGATAAAATTTGGCTTATTTGTAGCCCTTAATGTACCCTACAATATCCAAAAAAACAGCATCTTTCTAAAAATCCTCGTTTAGCTAATAATAATAACTGATTTTTGGGGGTTTTGGCCAAAAAGGGGGTTGTTTTTCAAAATTTTTTAAAATACAATTTTGAAGTCACAGTGAATCTGTTTAATAATTTAAATAAGTTTGTGAGAAAGTATGTGCCTGTTTTTGGTACCGTTTATTTTAAGTTACTATCGTCTATTGATTTAAAATAAGAGAATGTAGATATAAAGAAAAATGAATTCTCTGGTTTCTACATTGGTTAGAAATGCTTGTATTTGAGAAAAATGTTAGTGCAAATAAATGTAATGTGTTTAGTAATACTCAAGAGAACACAAACCAAAGTAGTACACATTAAATTGTTAAATCGTAGAAAACAAAATCATGCATAATGAACAATTACCAATAGAGTCGAATAGTGCGAGGAAATCTACAAAGGCTCAAATGAAAATCTATATAAAATAGTTTCAAATATTTATATTTGCAGAAGAATAGCTTAAATATTGTGAAAGACGACAGGAGAAGAGTGTTGAGTGTTGAAGAAGAGTCTGAAGAAAATGTTGAAGATGCCAAGAACTACCAGAGAGTCATTGACATAGTGTCGGGGAAGCGAGTACATAGACTACGAGTATTCCAACACGATCAATTAATTAACAACATTTTCTAAAACTCAGTAGCTTAACATAATAGTCTAAATACTCACGTTTCTGCTGTTCATGCCATGGTCCGAAGCTGCGTCCGAAGACGACGCACTACTATGACGGCGCTGCATGACGCCGGGCTGCTGTGCCGGCATTTTCACTGGAACCTCATCCTCTTGTACACCTGCGCTGGAACAATTCAATACCAAGTTATTCCTGGAGAACAAAATAAGAGTGTTCTCTTAGCAGAAACACTCCACTGCTAAACAAACTGCTAGGAAAATAGTATTCTGATGCTCAAGCTGTTTACGAATGAGCTGTTTGCGTCAAAAATGAGTATGTAAAAAGTGTTTTAATAATGTACGTTCTCAACTTTTCCGGTAGTCGAGGAAACGTTCGGCCGAATGTACTCTTATAAGAGTATCTCTACGCTAATTTTAATATTATCTTATTATTAATAATACAAAATCCAACTTCATAGCATTGCACAATCACAAGAATACTCCACAATTCCAGTTTGTTACTTAAAATCTTCCTGCAATGTAACAACTAAGACCAAGTAGAGTATTGACGTTAAGCGAGTTACTGATTGATGTCATAAGGAAATAGCAGTAATTATTGGCAACACACTGATTGTTGGACGCACGAGCGAAAGTACGTTTATTCTCCAGTTCAACTCAAATCAACGTCTACAAAACAGGCGTTAATTCTTTACACGGACACTAATATAGATAGAAATATAGGACTTGTACATATTTTCATAGATGGCTCGTTAATCTATATTTATAAATAAATAACAGGTATTTTAATAAACTTTTCACACAAGTATTTTGTTAGAGGTAATTCAAGTATAAAATTAACTTGGGTTAACACATTGCGACATTAAATTATACGTTGAAAACAGACAAAGATTGATTTAATATAGCTAATTACATATATAAAACATCAGAATTTCTAATGTATATTAATTATAATCACTACCAAACAGAGGCCAGATATAGTTTGGATTTAACATATACAAATTGTAACGAAAATATAATTGTCATGTACAACACTAATTAAAACAAAAGTACTATGTTGAATCACTTTACACAGGCTTCTATCTATAGAATATTTAAATAACTGTGTTCATGCACAATACACATTATGTCTAATGGAATATAAATAAATGTGTTTCTTTCAGTCAATAGTCAAAATAAACAACCGTACTCAAATAAATTTATTTTTTTAGAATGTCGCAATTGTTTTGTTAAATTAAATTTGTAAATAGAAAGTGGAAGAAAGTGGAAGAACTTCAACTGAAATATAGGAAAATGTACTGGTTAATTGGGAGAAAATCTCAGTTATCCACCCACAACAAACTCATGCTATATAAACAAATACTGAGGCCGAGTTGGGTATATGGTCTTCAACTGTGGGGTTGCACCAAAACCAGCAATCAGAGCATTGTCCAAAGTTTTCAGAATAAAGTACTTAGAGGAATTGTAAATGCTCCTTGGTACGTCCGTAATAGCGCCATCCATAGAGATCTTGGAATGGATACAGTGGCAAGTGTAGTAAAGAAGTGTGCAAAAAAAAAACATCAGGAGAGGCTCCATCAACACCCAAACGTTGATGCTGCTAAACTACTTTTTCAAGAGGGAAACATAAGAAACTCAAAAGACTAAAACCTTTCGAATTGCCTGAATAGTAAGCATAATGCAGAATTCATCAAACGAACACTTACTTCATGTAGAGGGCATAGTGGTGCAATATTGTTAATCTTGCTAGATTCAAACGTTGTTAGTCAAAAAATGATAAGTTCTTTGTTAAAAAATTTATTTGTTAATGTCTGAATAAAATAATTTAAAAAATTGTAAATCTATTATTTCGACTTTACACTTTGCAAATTTTGCAGAGTGCAGACAGAAATGAGGAGTAGTATCGTGGAAGGGGACTCCGAACTTTTATTTTTTTAAATAGAAAATGTTGCACAATATTTTCACAAAATTAAACATTTGCATTCGCATGTTCTGTATAATGGACTGTAAATAAAAATTTGTACAAAACATTACAATATTGTAAACACGTCAAGCACATGTAAGTTTATTATTTTTTTAACAGAGTTTAAATACAATGTGGCAGAAATGTAGCCGAGTCGTAAACCTAATTTGTTGTATCAATGATGCATAAAAGTCATAGATAAAAGATAGTACGCATCTGTGAATATATGAACTTTTCCCTAAGATATAAGTCAAGTGACTTGCAATCGCAAAGTATACAAGAGTGAGGAAAAGAGACGGAAGGATTAAGGGTTGCTAAAGACCAGGAGACCGAGATATAGTCCTTTGTTCTAACCATAGTTGACCCCAGAGGTCAAGGCCGTTCTTTGGCCTCTCACAAACCAGTTTAACACAATATTATAGGTCTTGTTGGTTATTGATACAACAGCTGCGACATCGTTTCAGTGCGCGCGCGCGCGGGATCATATGTCAACGCGAATTTACTTCCATTTGTTCGGATCAACGTACCTCTGGGCCGTCACAAGGCTACGGTGTAACAGTATTTAGGTTTTGTAATTAAAATGCTGTTCAGTGACAGAATTCAGGCACGCATGCGCGGTAGGATGTCAAGCGTGATCAGAAAGTCTAACTAGTAATTTAAAAAAATAGACAACATTCCTGACACCTTGCTAATACTATTTCTAGAATTTTCAAATAGTGGACATTTGTTTAAGAAAAGTAAATCAAATAAAAATATATTATTCGTATAATTATAAATACACATTTGTGTTGAACTTAGTTGCTACTTAAGCGTACTTTTAGCGCATAACATGTCGTAAATGCCAAGTCTAGCCGCTTCGACTCATTAACTGAACCAAACACCGAGATGTCGCCATTAATAAAATGTAAATCTTCTCAGGTCTAAAACTGTTCCTCTGTATTTTAACAACAATGTTTAATCATTTATTATTATATTGTTTTGAAAGAAAATACTACCATCTTCCGATGCGGTACAGCCCCAAACCACTAAGCTGTACTAGTACTATATATAAATAAATAACTAATGAGCTTGACTTGTGAGAAAGTAACTTAGATAAAATAAAACCTAAACACAAAATCTCACAATAAATACGTTTACTAACCTCAAACGCGTTTCAACGACAATGAGGATGGCGACATTGTCGTTGAAACGCGTTTGAGGTTAGTAAACGTATTTATTGTGAGATTTTGTGTTCAGGTTTTATTTTGTACTAGTACTGTATCTAAAATATAATCGAACCCTACAAAAAACAAAATAATAATAACAAAATAGTACATATACCATTTAAGTCATCAGTTTAGATTGGATTTGTTAAGATTTAGGTTTGTTTTAATGGAACAACAAAGCAGGTAAATCCATAAACGAACATGTTACAGCCCGTACTTATTTGTATAAATACTAAGGGAGACTCCTACACCCTTCGCTCACCCATTCCTTTAGCTCACACAATTAAGAGCGTAATAATTGAATGTTTTACAGGGATGATTATTACTGTTCATCATATATTAAGTTAACATTTCTTTTTAAAATGGTTTACTCTGGTCTAGGCCTAACTTTAAAATACATTTTGACGCTTGTATTTCTTAAAAATACACACACCAAACTCAGAATTTATTTGATATGTTTTTCAAAATCAGCTGTCATAAGATAGTAAAATATATTTGAAGTTTTATTGCCATCAAATTCCAGTGTATTCACACAGTCATACAGTTTATGGCTGTATGATTTTTATCAAAATAGGCCCTATATATAGTTTTGTAACGCATATTTGTTACTAAGTTACAGTTTTACTGGACTGGTTTTAATGATTTTGGTGTATTTGGAATGTTTATAAACTGTGCACAAGTGAGAATGATTTATTTAAGAATATGAACAAAAACACTATAACTCTCATACAAATTCGTTTAATAATCAAACTCTGTTATAATTTGTTAATTGTAGACTAGCTCTTGTATCACTGAAGTTGTCTTTGTCATTAAAACGCGTTTGATTATCAAACGTATATGTGTGAAGAACAATTGTTATAAAATATTAGGAATGTTTTGTTGAGTAGGTTAAAAAATAAAAACAATGAATTACTGGCTAACTTAGCCAATAATAAGATAAGTTCAAAGGTTTTATGAGTTTTCAGAGAAAATATTTTGGACTTTACTCAAGAAGCCTTTTAAAACGACACTAATTATTAAAATCGGCCCAGTAGATCTTTATATATAGGCGTTGCATCAGAAATCTCTTATCCTCGTACATACAGAGAGGGTGAAAAGTATGAAACTGATTAATATTTCGAAAATGAAGGTCATAATATGAAGAGAAGTGCAACTTATACAATATAATTTTATGAGTAGGCCTATACAAAATTGGGACGCAATCTTCAATGTAACTTTTTTTAATAGGAAGATGGTAGGCTACAGGATTTCAATGCGAAATTTCAAGAGAAAATCAAGAAATTGGAGAGAACTAATTGTGAAAACTGTGTAGACTATTGATATCTCAATCTCAAACAGCTCTGAAAACAATTATAACAAGATGAAAATATGGAACACTTTTCCGAGACTTCGGCTCGGTTTTTTTTCAATGCTAAAAAATGTGACTTTTTGTCACGCACGTCAAGTTTCTGTCACGCTAGAAAGCTCAAAAGCTTTTCAACTTTCCGCAATAAAATTACGAAGATTTTGACAACAACAGAAGTTTTCTACGACGTCTGTTAGTGCACATATCATGTTCACAGACAGACAAACACACATACAGACACACACGCAATTTTTGTTATTGCTTTATCGTATTCAGAGACCTCGAAAACGTCGAGAATAGTCATACAAAGTGGGGGTACATTTTTTAGAATTTTCGCAAGATTTCAATACATCGGCATTTTAATGCAAGCCGAAGTAAAATATTTTGTTGATATTTATTTTTTATTTACATAATGAACTAAATTACTGAATGCAATCAAATAAATAATGTAATCATTACGTTAGTGGGAAGAGAGAAAAAAATGTTAAAATAAATCTATAATAAATCATGAAATTACACAACATAATATTTAATGAATCAGTGCTTAAAACAAGAATAGTAGACTTATGTGTAATGCAACAACAAATTCTGAAATACAAATTTTTGTTTCTACTTTACTTTTGTAAAATAATTTGATAAATGTGAATGTTATTTTATTTGAGTCAATGCCATTTTCATAATTCATTATTTTATATAATATTTTTTTTCAATTCAAATTACGTATCTCATGGTTTAATATAGAATACATCAATTTACAATTTTAATTTAAAATTTTTGGTAGGTTTTCCGTTTTATTATGTTAGTATAGTATATAATATTATTACGGATTCACGCATCGCGTATATATCAACTCTAGTAGGCCTACGTTATCTTGAATTTATTGTTGGGTAAGTTTTATGCTTTGTGGCCGATTTATGTGTAGAAAGACTTAACTTAAAAACTACTCATCTGATTCTGAAGAAACTTTTACAGAATGTTAAACATTGCCACCTGGCAGATATGGGCAACATTTCTTCTTTTTTTTAAGTAGGGCTGAACAATGGTTAGTACCTAACATTTAGTGAAAAATCAGTAGTTTGATTACCTTTTATGACTTAAGGTTAAACCGTCAAAGATAAACCAAAACAGTAGGCGAAAGAAGTATTTGCAATGGCAAGATATATATGATTTTATTACAGAGTGCATCATAAAATTGAAATAAATTATTGTGATTCCATATTATACATATATATTAGTTAATGTTTTAAGGATTAGCTGTGGCAGAGCCCATGATTATATAAAACGAAAAGTAAAACGAATAAATAAAAATAAATTAGTCAAACACAAGTTTGTAACTTAGGCTATTTTGTGACACAAGAAAATGTACTAATAAATTACTATATTAAAACATATTTTAGTTTGAAAAGTATTGTTAACCTCTTACAAGAAATACGTCTATTGTAGTACACATAAGTGTCTCATAAGGAACAAATTACAGATCAGAATATTGGAACAAGTTCGTAAGTTACACTATATGTAATAACATTTTTACTGCTAGGTATAAAAAAAGTGCCGTAATTGGAACCAATGTAAACTGAATGATTTTCTGTTTACTTTAGTAAAGGTGGATATACAGTTGCCCTGTCGTCGGCAGTCTGGCACGAGGGTACACAGATGCGAGGCTATATTCCAGACCACA
>JAGFPH010000099.1:650586-696969 GCA_018207615.1 Philaenus spumarius
TGTGTCTGTATGTGTGTCTGTGTGTCTGTGTGTCTGTGTGTCTGTGTGTCTGTGTGTCTGTGTGGATGTTATCAGACCTAGAGCCTAAACCAGTCGTCCGATTTTGATGAAATTTGGTATGGAGGTACTAATCCACGGTATCTCCAGGCGTTTTTTTCATTTTTGTGAATTTTTTATTTTTAAGGGTAATTTTCCCATAAAAACCCATAAAATATCGGAAAAATTAACTTTTCTCAAAAACGGCTCTAACGATTTTGATTAAAATTTTACAGTTTATTAGGGACCTAAAGTACTATAAACTGTAAAATTTTAATCAAAATCGTTCGAGCCGTTTTTGAGAAAAGTTGATTTTTCCATTATTTTATGGATTTTTATGGGAAAATGACTGTTAAAAATAAAAAAATCACAATAAATTGGTAATAGTATTTTTTTATTAAGTTTCTATAATGAGGGAGAAAGTATGTGTCAGTTTCCTGATACCGTTTATTAAGTTTCATGTTCACAATTAATTGAATAGATATCATTGTTTACTGAAACATAAAGGAATGAATATGACCTTGAGAAGGTTACATTCCTGAGCACATCTGTCCTTTTTTCCCTTCTAGACAGCTCCTGGCGTTACGCTCCGAACTAAATCCTCTGTATTGTAGTTCACTACTGTGTTGTTCTGTTATTATGCCTACCTTCACGGTCTAATAAATATTCATGAGGGGAAGGGGGATGGTTTTGTATAAGAGTGTTATTAAATCCTTGTTACATAAACTTGTCTATATATTTAAAAAAATTCCTGCTTTTTATTCACTTACTTCCTAAAGTTAATACTTAACCGATTTTGATAATTCTTTTTTTATTTAAAAGGTAATTTCAAGTTCTAAGTCACTGTGAAGCTAAATATATGATTTACACTTTTATTTTGTTTCATTCCGAGTTTTAAAATTGCATCAGTATGCTACAACTAAATATAGGAAATCATTGGTTCTAAACAGCTGATAACCTAATTGAGTTTCAAATAATAAGTTGTTTACTTTACTCAACTGTCAACAGATGATTTAGATTATATTGTTGATGTGTTTTGGGTCTGATTTGTTGCTGTGTATGTTGGTGTGTAATTGAACTATAAAGTTTTGTTTAGGCTTTTTATTTTTGTCATCCCTGATAATAAATGAAAGTTATATTGTTAAGATACGTGGAGACGGTAATTGAATTGAGAATTAGAATACTGTTAATAAATTAAAAAGGTGAAAAACAAGTTGAATTTTGTTACTTTACATCAAAATTGTTCGAATTTCGACCACAGGAGATACTCGTATTTTATAACGTTAATTATTTCTACCACTGTCAGAACATTAAAAAAAACAGATTTTAATAAAATGCCAGGTACATTTAATCACAGTAAAATGAAAAGAATTGTATATGACAACGTTAAGAGTCTGCTGCGTCTCATTAATATGGTACATATTAAATTCAACATGTTTTGTTGTAATTGTGTGTGTTCCGTACCAAAGAATCAGGGACGTATTAACTGGTAAAGCGACAACACGACGGTGCAATAAAACTGCCAAGGGTCATCGGTTTACCTGGTTTGCAGGGCTACGACAACACGACGGTGGTGCAGCTGCGAGTGGGCTCCGTCGTGCAGTCGTAGTCTGCACGGCTTGACCGGGGTAAATCTTGATGAGGGTTTGACAGCCAGTGGTGATAATATTTAGCCCGTACCCCTGCGTACTCAGCAAATTTACAATGCATATACATGCAAAATGCATGCAATGTTCTCATGCAAAATACTGTGACTAAACAGTTTAGGTAAGTCCTTTAGTTTTTTTTTATTCTAATTATATAAAGTGATAATATGACGAAATATTATAATTAAACAAATATTATAATCATACTGTTATCGGCAAAATATGTGAATTGACTTTAAAGGGGTAAATATTGTCTAGCTATGAACTCAGTTCTGGTATGGATAAAGTTTTCTTCAAGACAGCCTCGCAGGTAGACGCCGAGGGATTAGGGGCTGGGACCTCGCGCAGACTACGTCTATACGACTGAGTCGCTAATGAGATTCTGCAACGTCGTGCTGTCGTATCCCTGCAGATATATTTATTGCCCCCCAAGGGTTCCAGGTCACATTCAGTCGTGTTGTCATACAACCGTATTAACTATCAATACGGTGTCTCTGTCTACCAAAGACGTTTTTCTCAAAAACTTTGACGTAACGGGCTGAAATTTGTCACAATGGTAGTCATTTCCACCACAAAAGGAAAACAAATTTCGAAATTTGAAGGGCTGTTAGTGGGGGTAAATTGAGAAATAAAAAAAACTTTTAAACCCATTTAGTGATATTAGGCTATATCAAATCATAATAAATTGGTAATAAATTGGAGAATTGTAAAAATATTTGAAAAATGTGTTTTAAATTTTGCTGTCTCTTTACGATTTTGCAAAATAATGATAAAAACAATCTAAACAGTTCAAGACTATACTTCTTAAGACGACATCGACAAATTTCAAACCCCGATTTCTATACGTCGAAATATACATAACGTACATAAAACATCAAAATACTACCTTACCGACACACTGCATGTTAGATACCGTAATTTCTGAAGAGCTGACATATTGCATACTGATTCCTTTTATGACCAGCAACCTTCACAAGAAATATATTAAAAATTTAAAATTGTAAATAGGGGGTTTTAAAACGTTGAAAAAACTCCAGTTTGTAACGTTTCAGATATTAATTTCGGACTTAGTTTACTAGATTTATTGACCCAAAAATTAGACGCTGTATAAACACCTATATTCAGAAAACTTTCATAACAGTGAATTTGATAAAAACGGAATTTCTGTATGCCGCTACGACGTCGCGTATCATAATAAGCCTAACACAACGGTGATCTCCACGTATAACATTCAAATTTAAGACAGCATTCTCCTCAATGATTCACCAATGTTACCAGCAATATTATATTAGTCGTGTTGATACACTTTAGGCACATATTACTGTATAGACTAAGTGCTTTAAATTAACTTTTATGTATGGTCACGAATTTTATAAATATATATATTGTTTTCGTAATTTTTGAGTAATTCTCTTTTCATTTATGTTATTAAAAAGTAAATTCAATTTAAACAGTCCTAAAATAGTTTCAATAAAAATTATTTAAAACTATTAATTACTTAAAATCATATTTTTAATTTCTTTACTGGTTTATTCTAGTCTAATGCAAAAATTTACTATTACTACACTTGGGTTTGCATTTCTTGATGATTGGTGGAAGGCTACATAATATTTATCCGGGTTAATAGTTTTGTCATGTCTGTCAAATGTATGGCACAACTCATAGTTTTGCATTCACTTTATCACTTTTTGCGTTTTCCCTTATGTGCGTTTAGTATTTACAAACTCAGGACTAAATATATATTAAAGAGACCACACTGAATTGTTGAATGCCGTTAATTTCACCAAACAAGTCATTTAGAATGTTTACTGTAACAAATCGGTCGCACGTAGGCCTACTTGTCTTCAAAATCGTTTGAAATATGTCTTCGGGGAAAATACAAGAAATTACTTTTTAGAATTTCTTATTGAATTTTAACGCTTATTCAATTTAGGCCTAAAATTGTCAAAATGTACAAGTACAACACATTATTACAACATCCTACAATGTATAACGACGGAGGCCCCATCTCATTTTCTTAGTTTTCATAATCGAGCATCAAGCATAGTCTCAGGCCTTATTCTGTGGCTTCCGAGTCATTTTTGTCACCTAACTTCTAAATAAGCATGAAACAACGAGAACTAATAAATGTCAACGGTGTGTGGGTTTATCATGATAACCGTGTTCACTTGACACCTAACCCGTAGGAACATTAGTAGGAAGACTTCGGAACGTGCTAGAGCTAAATTCATTGTGGTCTTTATAATTATTGTATTTGCAACAGAAAAATAGTATGAAGAAGTTTATTTTCTTTTTCTTTGTGTAGGCCTACGTCAGGAAAATTTATTACTTTTATTTTGTATGCAGTTTAAGTTATAGTTTGATAATTTAATTGTTATTCGTTTGTCTCGATTTAGCTAAAAACAAATGTGATTCAGATGAAAATAACATGTAGAAATTAAAACCTCTAAATAACCTGTGGTACTTGCTTAAGTTGTAGACTGGAAGAAGGTTTATACCGTGCCATCACCAAATAATAGACAATAGACCAAATTTAATTTTTGTTTAATCTTAATACATTTTATATTAAGACGTTAATAGTTTTCTGGAAACAATTCCCATATTTTCAACACGGGAGAAACCTTTCTGGCCTACGGGTTGAATTTTTGACTATGCTGACATTTAGATAAAGTTGTTAAGTTATGTTTAAATTTAATTTACTAAAATCAGTCCACTGGCGATTTAATTTAATTTCACACACAAATTTTAATTTCAAAAATGTGTGTTATATAATAAGAAATGGGGGTATATTGATAAGGTAGACATGATGGAAGATGTCAATTTAGTATGTTAAATAACGTTACTTTTTAACTTTTACCCAAGTTACAGTTCTTGTTCAAGGTAAAACAGTTTGTAAATGTTAAAAATGCATAAAAACTCAAGCAAGATATTAGTGAACATGTAGATGAAATCAATTAGCAATTAGGACTATAAAGAATACTACATTTGACACACAAGCTTATGTCGAACGTCCTCTGAAGAAGTCCGAAAGACTTCTGCTTTTTTGCTTTATATACAAAAAAAACTATTAAGATGTGCTTTTAATTGTTTTTATATTTCAAAATCCCTGGAAACACCCATTTGGGACTTGATATTTTTCTCTTGGAAAACGAATGTGAGATACGTTAAAATGGATTTCTTATACTTGAAAATATTAAAAACCCAAATTTCGTAAGAATCATTTAGTTTGTCCATAAAAAAGCTCAAACGCCCAATTACAATGCATTATTATTATTATCTTATTACACACATGGGACAATGGATTCTCGTATCAGAAACAAATAGAACCAAATTTCAAAAACATACTTAAAATCCTTTTCGAAAAAGTTAAGTACATATTAATACAAGTTTTGCTCCTTTAATTGTTTAGATAGGACAATAAAAGCACCAAGAACAGTTTGATTATTTTACGTCAATAGTTTTAGTAAAAAAAATCAAAGGTGTTAATGCTTGTACGTTTTAGCTCAAACTAATTTGACTTTGTACCGTATTTTGAAGATATTTTCTAGATTGTTTTAAATATTCTATTGTGTTTACGCTTAATGTGAGATGATCATAATAACTAACATGTAAACAGACTTACCAAATAAAACCACGCACTTTAAACTTCGTTATCCACTTAAAACACACAATGACAAACCGTCCATAACATAGCGGTATCTCACGTTACTGCAGATTAAGTGTTTATCCAATATGTACACACAAACACTCCGACAAACACACTGTAAACACCAAACACCGCTGAGCTAGAACACTTCATCTGCCCCTGACCGGGGAGGGGGAGACACAGCTGTAGCCTGCAATTGGCTGCCGCAGGCCCGAGCTGTATAATACGAGCCTAGCTTATCTATTTCCAATGTTTTGTTTTTGTTACAGCACGTGTGTTTTCAAGGTCAAAAGGACGTCTTTCCACAGGGGGATGCTCGCATACCTGAGCCCCTTTAAATCTGTTCAAGCTTCGGAGCAGGGTCTAGTATAAACAAGTTTCGAAAAGACCTTCAATAAGATTCGTCCTTCAAAGGAATTCTTGATTTAGATTTTACTTCGGTGGGATACACAAGGGTTCGCACACGAGATTATAATAAATAAACACGCACGCGACTATTGTTCATTGTATGTCTCAGGTGTACAAAATTAGCTACAATTCAAACTCTTTGTCCACATATATAATTTGAAATGGTGAGTAAAATTAAACTATGTGAAAACTGTACAGTAACTGCCAATCACTAAAATACTAAAATATAGGCCTACAAATAATATAAAATAACGTTTAGACCAATAAATAGATCCAAAACCACTAAAAATACATAAATCAGCTCATTGGAGATGTTTAAGTTGGTACAACAAACAGTTGTTTTATGTATTTCCATCAACAACTACTAATTTCATAGTTTGAAACAATTGGTAGGGTATATTTATTTTATGTTAGTAGCCTTACTGGATAGTTAATGACAATACTTCTAATTACCTTATGGTGAATTCCATCAACTATCCTTGCTTTGATGTGGTTAGTACATCTCTTTTCTTACTCACATTACGTGTTTCGACTTTTCAATTCAGTCATTATCAAATTTTTCACAAATACACTTCACAAATACTTAAACAACATTAACCACAACACATTTAAAATTTATACACAAATACGGTCTAACGTACATTTTCGGCGACAGTTCACGAATACGTTCCATTGTCAACTTTGTGAAACATTTGATAATGACTGAATTGAAAAGTCGAAACGCGTAATGCGAGTAAGAAAAGAGGTATACTAACCACATTAAATCAAGGATAGTTGACGGAATTCACCATAAGGTAATTAGAAGTATGGTATTTTTAATTTGTAGGTTATAAATAAATATCGAGCTTGACTTGTTAGTCGTTAAACTTAGAATACAAACTTGAACACAGATTCTCACAACTATAATATGATTGTACACTCAAACGCGTTTTAACGACATTGTCGTCATCTACAGTAGTACACGAGCTAGAATAATTAAACCATAACGTACAATTGGTTATATCAACCTATACTAGTTTTAGACATAGTTTGATTATTGTAGCTCGTGTATCTGATGATGATGACATTGTCGTTGAAACGCGTATAAACGTCTTAGATGTGAGAATCTGGGTTCAATTTTGTAGGTTATGCATGTGTTTAGGAGTAGGCCTAAAGCAATACTGGTTTTGTTGAACCTTTATAATAATTTGTTATATCATAAACTTAATAATTTTGAGTTAAACATTTTAATGTTTTTGGTGAAATTGCACTTAATGCAGCCAACAATCTTTTGCAGATAAAGTAAGCAGTGCCATTATTCTAAATATTATTATTATGTTTACAAACTGAAAACACAATGTGACAAGTAACTGTAAATGATTTTATGTTTAGGTTTTGTTATTTGTAGGTTGGGTGGCGTATACCGTAATTTAGGCATATTATTTACCGTCTTAGCTTAGGATAATATGATTATTCCCAAGATGTATAGAGTATATTGCATCTTGGATTAATTCTCCAACTTTATTAAAAAGAAATTATAAAATGTACATGTAATAGAGGGTAGCAAGGGAGTTGGCGTTTAAAGTACGAATAGGTCTCCCCTAATTATATGTTATATTTATGAAATATTTTTAAATAATTTGAGGTTATTTATCTATAATAATAATAATTATTATTATAAGAGTTATTTGTACTTGTAATAATTTTAATTTTGGGGAAAAGGATACCGTAAATAAGAGGTTTTCTAACTTTTTACTACAGTTAGATTGTTTTAAAATGTTCTTGAAGTTTAAAACAAACTAGTGGACCGGGCAATGCTTCGCTATTGCTTGATTTACCTAACCTAAAATTATATTCAGTTTTTGATCCAAATCAGTTGTTGATCAAAATCAGCTGTTGATCAAAATCAGCTGTTATAAGCTTTTCATATGAACAGCTTGTTTGTTTTTTGTGCCCCTGATAAAATCAAAAGAAATCTTTCTTCTTCTTCCTTAAGATTGACCTTCCATAAGATACATTGACCCCCCTTAACATACATTGAGCTAATTTTAAGGGAAGCACAACTTCAGAGTGAGCTCTGTAAAATGACACCAAAAACATCAAAATCTGTTAAAAACTCTAGGAGGAGTTCTACTCACAAAATAACCCCTAGCAAATTAATTATGTAATATAGATATAGATATAGATATAGATATATAGATACATAAAAATATGAGCGGCGTGTCGTAGTGGTTAGCGCATAGGCTACATTTGTTTGATACAGTTTGAACTCAGGTTCGATTCTAGTTACTGGGTATCGGCTTACGAGCGTTATGCTACTTGACGTATCCTTTACTCTTTAGGTAAACAAATATATATTTAAAATTTAATTGTAGACACTAAACCAATTAAACCAAGAGATAATTGTATAAATACGACCTGACTAGTCAAATGAAACTGAGGTTAAATCTGTTTAAAGTCAAAACATGTAAAACATTAATATTCACTCACTAATAAAGGTAAATCGTGCTATCTTGGGTCTGGATCGTATACAAAGAATAAATGTCACCAGTTTGGATTTGCCTCAAACCGTCACACGCCATTGATTCCGTTATGGGTTTATTATTAAGAACCACCACGCCTCCCAGGATTGCTATTGTTTCTTACCACAACACAAAACATTTTTTTAATAAACCAAAAACGGGAATATCTGTGGTTACTACCGGTGTTTCAGGCACGTGCTTTTAAAGATTGCATTTTATTATTATTATTTTTTAGACTATTTTTGCATCATTATCTATATTTTACACAATATTATAAATAATTATTGGTATCGTCATTACATTGTTTTTAGGTTTTAAATGCACAAATGATCGCAGCAAAAAAATAAAACCATACCCTACACACACTTTCTTTCCATAACAAATAGCCTATCCATCAGTCCAGTAAAATTTACATTCATTATTATTTATTGTATATTTCCTCTCTTATCTATGACTACAGCAACCCTAAACACAAATTGTATACGTTTGTTTCCCATTTTTAATAAATAAGACAAGGGATTTTACTAAATTCCAATTTTTAATATTTTCTAAAGAATGACCCGGCCTAATTTCTGAACTACATTTTGTAATAAGCTATATTTGGCTGTAGCCTAAAACGCATTAATTCCCGTGACTTTTGTTCTGAATAGTTAATGCACAAAATATCGCTTATAGGTAATATAAAAAGGTTGGACGAAGCCAAGATATTGCTGCTTTATGAATTTAACAATGTACTTTTTGACGTAACATTGAGTAATTTTGTTCATAAAAACAAGCCTATTTTACTGTCGCATAACACCGTTTTCCATTAGCACAAACAAATGTTGTGTTATCATTACTTAGTACTTACCGTATTAAAATAACCATTGAGGCTGGAATTTTCCATTAGCACAGAAAATAGCAAAGCTATTCAATTTACAACCCCAACACCAGTTATTAATTCGACCTAGGTTCCGTAACGCGTAAAGTCATTAGGACGCTGAGTAAATATCACAGATACAAACCAGGTAGTTACTGAGGCCGTAAGGGAATCAACAAGAAATGCCATTAGATGGAAACTAGAATCTGAGAAATAAATTTGCCATAGCAGCTAATATAGAAACGAAGGCTATTTGGTACTAATGTTGTGGAATAACCAGTACTAGTGATATATAGCAGAAGATGGAGTATGATGAACTTTGCGATATATTAAAATTGCAAAATATAGTAGCGTCTGGATTCCGAGATGCCACATTCGACATTGAGTAGATTAGTAGTATGTTAGTGGATCATGGATTAACGAAATTTGGTTACACTACATTATATATACGCACGCTACTATATACTAACGCAAAAAGACAAATTTACTCGGCAGAAGTTCGGTATAGCTATAACTTAAACACAGACAAAATCATAAATGATGCTAACTATAATATAATCAAGAAATGTAACGCTAAATGACCAGACCACATAACCTCACCTGGTACGCACATTCTCGCCCAACATATCCAACACAAATGTCAAACTACGCGACGAGTTAGAACAATGAAGGTTAAAAGATAAATGAATGCAGTGGCTTGTAGAAGAAGAGGGATGCACAGATGACAGTTAAAGATGCTATAATTACGTCATCAAGTAGCCCGCCTCCCACGGCGCAAGCGCAATTGGCAAACAAGACGGTTCCGTTAAGTTTGAATTTTGTCACTTGAGTGATTGGCGGTTTGTTTTATAACGAGCTGTCAACGCCGTCCGTCTCTGTTAAAGCATTGAATATACAACACTATAGTGTTGTATATTCAATGGTTAAAGTGAGTGTTTTTGTTTCAAAATAACAAACAAATGTCTGTCTTTTGTAATGATAGATTGTGAAGTGCTACTAGATTTTCGTTCAAACTTTCTACACAAGCAAGTCTAATGAATACATTCAAAGTTTCCGGTTAAAAATGAGCATATATTTATAGTAGTTATTTATATATGAGTGTGCTTCCACAGCTTCGACTAGGACATATTATCAGAATATCTAACAACAAACTATACCAAAAATTATAAATACAATAATATAAAGCACAATTTATTGCCTATTTATTATATATTTTTAACAATCTATTTATTTAAAGTTAATTTTAAATCAATTAAAAATTTGTTGAATATTTTTCTTTTGTTCAACAATCTCGTCTTCATTTTCTCAATAAGAATACAATATCTTTAATAAATACCAGGAATCGCTACAAAATGCGAGACGCAGACAACATTGTACATCTAGAATGCGGTTAGGGTAAAACGCGCCCGCCTTCTATAACATTGGCTGGAAATAAAGCAGTGGACAGTTGCCCAGATCACTCCTCTTCGAGCTTGTTTTCAAGAGAGTATCCTGTGTGAAAGAAATGCCAAGTGAGTGCGTAGCCTAAACGATAAATGAAAAGCCTAGCCAATCGCAATGAAAATTTCCAAATGTATTGCCTAAACATGTTCGTTGTAAGAGACGGTTGCAGCAAAGGCATTTAAAGTAACATTTTTCAAAAAGTAGAAAATTGAGGCAATGAGAATTCCCCCAATCTACTATTCAGATAGTTTATCTACTATCCAATCGCAATGAAAATTTCCAAATGTATTGCCTAAACATTTTCGTTGTAAGAGACGGTTGCAGCAAAGCCATTTAAGTAACATTTTTCAAAAAGTAGAAAATTGAGGCAATGAGAATTCCCCCAATCTACTATTCAGATAGTTTATCTACTATCCAATCGCAATGAAAATTTCCACATGTATTGCCTAAACATTTTCGTTGTAAGAGACGGTTGCAGCAAAGGCATTTAAGTAACATTTTTCAAAAAGTAGAAAATTGAGGCAATGAGAATTCCCCCAATCTACTATTCAGATAGTTTATCTACTATTCAGATAGTTTATTAAAAACTGTAAAAAATTACGATAACATACATTTACAGTTAAAAATGCCTTCATTATATTTTCATGATCAACTTTAAAAACAGAAATAAATTATTTAAAATCTACTATCGATGTCCAAACAAAAATGAACTTGATGAAGGCAATTACAGTTTAGTTCATCTTAATTAGTAGGTAGGTCTATATATAGTGTAAGTTATTCATAAAGTGCATTAAAAAAAAAAACTGAAAACGTTGCTGCAAATATTTCGCCTAATTGACTAGAGTTAGTAAAAAACTTAATCTGGAATCGTGAGAAATATTACATCTCAAAAATTTGTTAAAACAATGTTTATTTCTATCAAATATAATTTAGCTACGGCGAGTACATTAACGATAAACACCACTTAAATACGACTCAGGAAGCTTTCACTGGAGAGCAATAAGTTAGAAAGTTTTGCTTCGCATTACGTAATCCAGTTTTGACTTTTAGTTCAAATCTACGAAATCTTAAATGGGAGCGTAAATACGTGCCTTGCAATGGTCTACAATTGTAACAAATTGAAGACTGAAGCCAGCCATAGCCGCACAAACAGATACTGTATATACTTCCTACATCCCCCCCCCCACATAATACTTAGCTTTTCAATTTGGTCACACCTATTTAATTAAAACAAGATTGAAAAGTAACGGAGTCACGTTTACTAAGACCTCACTATGAATGATTAACTTTTCAATACGCATAGAAAGTTGAAAACCCTGCTTTAATACGACAACACACTTTGTAAATTGACTTATTGCAAAACATTACGTGTAACAAACTTGGGTTAGTTTATTTTTGGACGTAAAATTCTTGTTAAGATCTAGACTAAAATTTCTCTTACCATTCTTCTAGTCCTCATTCTAGTCATTAATCCCCCTGAACGCCAAATCTTTTAATATACAGACTAGGGTATTTGTAAAATGGGAATTTTTTTGAAATTCCTTAAAATTGTTCCTCCTTCTTTCCTTTAAAGTAACATTTTAGCAAATCGTATGGCCTAAGTTGTTAAAAATGAGTTGGTCAAAATATTAGGTATTTGCAGTAAATGTAGGCTATATTAGAGACACCGTGTCACGAAAAATAGAAAACTGAAATTTCAATTCATTTATTTGTTTAGACATAATACGTTTTATTTTCACAAATCAATGATTTACAAATATACTGATAAGCTTGAATGTTGAATAAAAATACAAGCAAAACCTTACAACGAAGTAGGCATTTTTTAGTAGGTAAACTTTTTTTAAGTGAAAACTTCTTATGGGCCACTCGGCACTTTTTGCTTGGGTATTCGAATGAAATTTCGAGAGCCGTACCGTACCGCACCGTTCCTTACCCATTGTATTTTAGATGCGTGCAGTTTAAGTCTGTATGGGTTAATTTAATGGACATTATGCTTCATTTTGTAAGTTGTGTTAAAATACTTGTTTACCTGTGCTTTTCTTTCCCGTGCTCCTTAATCTGTGTAAACTGCAGAAACCTTTGTTGTTCTCGTATGATTAATGTTGTTTTTTACCACAGAACTAAACGGCAGGATAGAAAAGAATACAAATTTTAAAAATGAATGTTTATCATGTACCCGTGGTAATATAATTTTAGTTTTGTCTTTGACCATCAATTTGTAGGCTTTTAAGGTTAATTTTACATTAGCCACGATAAGTAGAAAACCCTAAACTAAAACGCGTGTAATTGGTCCAGATATAAAACTCCGCCTCTTGGATTTTTTAAAATTATTCAAGCAATATTCACTAAAAACTATACATTTTTCTTAATTTAAATATTTAAGAAATTTTCAAAATACAGAACATTTTTAAATTAAGAAGTGCACTAGGAAAACGTTCGAGCTCGCTCAAACTACTGATACATATTTACAACTTATAGGCTAATTAAATGATGTCCAGAAGGTTAAACAAGACATCGGCAGAGAGTATAGGCCAAGCAAACTGCCTCTAGGTTAATTGGTAGCAGTGATTCGATGTATTTAAAAGCAAACTGTATAAACTGGTTCTAAATACCGGTTGCAGTAATGAGTCATCCGACTGACGTTATTTGCGGTTATGTTAGGGACTCCGTACTGATTCATTCTCTATGACCATGTTAATAGTTTCTGGACGTGTATAAATTGTTGCTAGGCCTATTTGATAATTATCCAAACAGATAAGATAAGCAACTATTCGTTCCATTCATTTAAGGGTTTAAGTAAGACATCATTGTCTGAATATACAATACTTAACGAATATAGGGACGCTTGAATGGTACTGTTAGCTTAACGTAAAACTCATTACTTTTAAGATTGTAAAGTAAGCGATCTATAATGGAACAGGGTCAAAATTCAAAAACAAAGCTCTTGATTACGTGCGATAATAAAGTAAACATTTAAATTCATGTTTAACAAAACTATCACTATGCGTAAATATAAAGGGTTTTAAATGTTGAGAAAAACATAATTCTAACAAAAGTTTTTCTAATCGTCTACAATAATATAAACTTTTACTTGATGCAAAATCACGTTTATCACAGATGTTTAAAAAAAGAGTGTAAAAATACTGTATTATATAAGTTACTAACCTTTAAAGAATGCCTTCGGAGAGGGTAGACAATTTAAACCTGCAAAAACCAGAAAAAATAAATTTGAAAATGCTGTAAGGAGATTAAAACCCGTGTTTACACTAGGTGTTATTAACAAGAATGTTACCAACATATTCGTTTGCTAGTTAGTGTTAACGCGGCTTAACGATGTTACCATCATTGTGAAAAGAAAGGTGAAATTGCTCTAACAGAAATTTGTCTAACAGCATTTGATCCCACAACTTGCGAGTATCATAACATTGTTAGTAACACGTTTTGTTAACTAGAGTAAACGCAGCTTAAGGAAGACATTTAAATCACTTTGAGACACTGTTTCATAAGGAAAAGGATATCCCTGAGGTAGTAAACGATCCTCTTAACGCTGTTAATTCAATCTTAATTTTAAGGATAAAAAAAACGTGGTATTGTACTAAGGGAAAATGTTTCTGTATATCCATATACATAGTTTATACGGTCAGTAAAATTACGTAGTGTTGGTACAAAAATCAGCTATTTATACTACAACCTCTAAAATGGGCAAGAAGATTATTTGCACAGTAACATTTCCACTAGCAGCTCATGACGTACTTTTAAATAATTTGTGACTCTTATTTTGTTTAATAGTAGGTTTTAAGGTATGACGTCTTAGAAAGCTTGTCATTTATATATTATAATATAATTATAAAATAAAATTAGCCTGAATTATTTCCAACTTAACTCACGGCTCAATAAACTAAATGAAAATCTTTGATTCTGTAAACACATTTCAAAAGTAAAATTTAATTATTTCTTAAAACCACTTGTCTAATCCACACCACTAATCTATTAAAATTAGTCTAATGTACAAATTTACAGTTAATCATAACGTACAACTTTTCTACTGAAAAAGTTAAAGCGAAAGACTGTTAAATAATGTGTGAATGTCACCCAAAACTTTATATAATAACATTCGCCAAATGTTTATGTCGTACGCACATAAATTGTTCCTACAGCAAACCTCTTTATTTGGGAAATATCACGATTGTGTCTCAATTTTCATGACACCTAAAGTTTTTGCATAACTTATTGAGTTTTTTTATTTTAAAATAACACACAAAGTCGTCATCCTCAGTGATATATGAGCTACAACTGACAGATTATAACTTATTGACAATTATAAAACTGACAATTTTATAATAACTTATTGAGGTTCGAACTAGATTTACAATTCTGTATGTTATAAATATCAACCAGTTAATTAAAAATGAAACCTTTTCTATTCTTTTGTACTATTTAAGTGTATTGCTACTTGGCAATTTAAATTTGGAACTTGGAATTGGAACCAAATTGGTACAGTGCTCAACTACCGACCGCTATGTTTGGACTATAAGGCGTCACGTTATTTTATCGGTTAACATGGGTTTTTAATACAAACCTGGGCTAGTTAGGTTCCAGCTCTCTCTCTAAGATGCACACCTTTAATCTTTACTTTAACTTTTATTACATCATAAACCTAATAATTTGATTTGTACATTTACTGTTATTTACCATCTTATTTTTGAGGTTAGATTTAGTTAGGTTAGTTTATGTCCTACGCCCTCATTTAAAGTACAATTATAAAATATGTGTGAAAAGGAGGAAAAGTGGTCTCCCTTACTTATGTATAAATGAATCAATACAAAATATTCAAAAGTGAGTTGTTACATTTAGGAACAAAAACAAAAATAAAAGTATGGGTTTTAAGAATTCCACCCAAAATATAAGTATAACGTTCAATTTTACTATAAAACCATAAGCACAACCCTTTCAGAGCTTCAAAAAGCAGAACCATGATTGATTACCAAAATAAAATGTTGTGGATCTAACTATACGTAATCCAATATTTGTATTTGTGATTTTAAAATCATATAGTACATCAGTGGCGAATTTGACAACGGTTAACAATGGCAAAAGATATTCTATTATGATATAAATTTGGCAACAATGGGCAGACCAGGAATTCGGCCTTCTGCCTGGGAGGTTGTTGGCCGCTATGATATATGTTCATTCCTCTACCTAGCATTGACCAATATTTCTCATTCGCGAAGATCATCTCATCTGTACAGTTCCGACTAAACCTTGACTTTTGAAAATACTTTCGCACAACTTTAAAAGTCAAGCCTGAATTTCAATTGAGTACGATTTTAAGCAGCTAAAGTTATGTTTTCATACAGGGTTCGATAGATAATCAATTCTGTAGTTTTTACTACTCTACAAGTCGGAACCGTTTAAGCACATAGTCTATATAACATGTAATATAGTAAAATAACACATTATAAATGCCAAAGGGCTTGAAACAGCAGATACGTAATTCAGAACGTCACATATCATTTCATTTGCTTTGAAGCTATTGTTTAAAAGTTACAACCCTTTTGTAATCTGAAAAAATGTTCAGGCTATAACTGATCATAATAATTTATTGACGCACATCCATTATCACTTTTTCTTTAAATATACTAAAGCGCTATTAATTTAAAAAACTGAAAATTGTATGTAGGCCTATATAATTTCAAGTTTGAGGCTTTAACTTTGTGAAAGTCGAACAATTATATTAATGAATGAATAAAAACACAGTTAAGCACTTTGTTTTACTTTCTCACTATACTATAGTATAAAGTGTAGTAATCGCAAAAAAATCGATGTTGAGATTTTTGTGGAAATATCCGTTTTGGGACGCCTTGAGTCCAAAAAAGTGGTTTTTACAAAACGTCTGTCTGTATGTATGCAAAGCTAGAGAGAAAACTATTCGATCGATTTCAAACAAATTTGCACCAGACATGTCAATTAGGCCTGTATAGATGCACGAAAAAAGGTTTTGAACAATTTTGAAAAAGAACCTCCTTATTGGCCAAAACCCCCAAAAAATCAGTTATTATTTTTGTATAAAAAACGGCTCTAACAATTTTGATAAAACTTGGTTTATTTATAGCACTTCATGTACCCTACCATATGCAAAACCCTCATCTTTCTAAAAATTCTCGTTTAGCTAATAATAATAACTGATTTTTGGGGTTTTTTTGACCGAAATGGGGGTTGTTTTCAAAACTTTTTTTCGTGCGTTTATACAGGCCTAATTGACGTGTTTGGTGCAAATTTGTTCGAAATCGATCGAATAGTTTTCTCTCTAGCTAATAATAACAATATTTATTAGTTAATCTCCTGCTTTAATACCACCTCTCCTACCTCTCCTACAATAATTATGAAGTCACAGTGAATCTTCATAATAATTTAAATATGTTTGTGAGAAAGTATGTGCCAGTTTATTTTTAACACGTATTCTATTAGATATGACTTTTTAAACACCATCTGCACATTCCTTTCCAGTACTACTGACCCGCTCCTATTCGTAGTTTACCTGCTGTTTGTGTTTTTAGTTGTATTCGTTAATGACCGAGTTAGGTTGAAACCGGTAGCCAATAAATAAAGTGCTTAGTGGATTTTAAAATTCCTTCATAACATTATATGTGTTAAAGCTGAAAAAAAGAAAGAATAATTAAAAAA
Source organism: Philaenus spumarius (assembly GCA_018207615.1). Taxonomy (NCBI): domain Eukaryota; kingdom Metazoa; phylum Arthropoda; class Insecta; order Hemiptera; family Aphrophoridae; genus Philaenus; species Philaenus spumarius. The sequence goes on from JAGFPH010000099.1 coordinate 667,810, forward strand.
AAAATAATAGTATACTAGGAACGCTAAACGTAATTTTATTTTTTAAACTTATGTAATCCAAATAGAATTTTTGAATAGCAATTGAAATTAAAGTTAAATTAATCTTTTTTTAAATCTATACATTTCGGTAATCTATATATATAAAATCCAAATAAAACTGACACACTCTACACGAAATCTCAAAAACCCCTGAACGGATTGGAATGAAATTTGGCATGTAGGTTTCTCTAGGGCCCTAGGTGCTCGCTAAGAAAGGTTTTAAAAAAATTCAAAATTTTAGGGGGGAGGGTTTGGGGGGTCAAAGTTACTAAAAATCCCCATAAGAAATGCATAGTATAATATATTTATTATATTTTTTTTTGTTTTTTGTTAATGTAAGCCTACATTTAACTTTGATTTGTCTATCCTTGCAAAGCCGGATCGGACCAGCTAGTTTTTAATATTAGACAAATATTGTAAATTTTTGTTACCTTCGGAACATTATATTTGATAGCCTAAAGAAAAAACCATCCAAACCTAAAAACGTTTGAAATTATATGTACAAATCAACCTGAAAATATCTAACATGTCTAGTTTTAGTGAGGGCTTGGCTTTGAAAACTGTTTTTTCAATTATTAATTACAACCATTTATCAAAATACGCGTATACAGTCTCATCAAATCTTCTCAAAAACTATAAATTAGTAATTACATACAAAACTTCGTGTTAATTAGTTTCTCTTATTTCCACTAGGATCGTGTAGGCCAACGACCATATATATGTATTGTCAACGGGTTATATAGATCTGTATCTGTGGCAATGCCACGCCCGAACAGACCGTTACGGACCTCCCCCGCAGTGACCTGGGTCAACTCTATGTCCTGCCAGTATTAATTATACTAAACACGTTTCTCGTTGCTCACAAATTGACGCCTTTCATCTCAGCACACGCCGAGTAGCAGTGATGACGCAGATGGCTTTACTGCATGTCAAGACGCAGGCGTAATAGAAATCTGCAGTGCATAAACAATGCACAACAACTTATCCAAAGTGACAGAAACAATTTTAGCAGAACAATTAATTGATCTTTTACTAACGATAACTGCATTCCATACATAAGAGTTTACCATCCATAAATAGAATTACAACAGAAAAACAATGAAATTAAGTTTCAGGTCAAGTTTCGTCAATTCTGCGCAGAAGCAAATATAAAAGTGGTTGGGTAAAGGAAATATCGCCAAATAAATACACTGATTTTTAATTTTCGCCACCATCCCAAAATTAAAAATGGCTTCCAATGTCAAAATTGATGATAAATTGGCATTCTAAAAATATACCAAGGATCACAAAGTTAGCATTTTCGCTGCTACTTGGAGAGAGTGCCTAACAATTTACGACCAATCAAAAAAGCGTACAGTTGTACAATAAATTATTTAGAACCCTATAATTTACAGCGCTGGATTAAATACCAAAATATTAAAACAGACTTTTAATTATTTATTATATACAAAAACCCACATTTGTTTTATATTTTGAATAATAAAGTTACAAAATCTGTATCTATGTAAACCCTCACTTATTTAAATACAATTAATTAGTTCAAAACAATAACGTTGTTATATTCCTTACTTTACCACCCAATTTGTTTGTACCCGACCATCCGATAAGATCGTAGGTACGTGAGTTTCTAAACCCGAAGAGGAGGCTCCCAATACGTGAGAATCTACCACACAAAAAGTATTTCTTCGATATCGTAGATGCTGGATCATATCTGATCGAGACGCACATAGTGGATTTTTATTAAACTAATTTAGAACTACGTATAACACATAAATCAAAGCGCACTGGGCTAATGGAATCGTGACTTGGTCTAACCGATGTGGAGAGCCAGTTTTTTTTATAAACGTTTTGCACCTATTTGTCAAATCCTGAAGTCGCCAGAGGTATTTTCTCATCAATGTCTTAAATACTTCACAGATGACCTTTTTAACAAAGAATCTTAATTTCGCAACTTAACTGGAGAATTTAATTCCTTTCTCATGGTCCTTAAATTGAAAGCAGTATATATTTTTTTGCATTTCGTCTTAAATAAAGCAGAACAGAACTGCTAATAATTGTACTCTGTAAAGATATCCTTTATAGCTTTATAACGATTAAGCCTTTATTATACTTCATTTATTCATAGAAAAAACTAATTTTTTTTAACAGCTAATCATTCAAAATATAACTTGACTGTTACATTGTTATTTACTATCAATGTAGTAAAATAATACTACAAAAGTACCAGTTTTATGAAACAAAGACATATAATTAATTGATATAGACGATAATTTATAACTAATTTAAAATTAAGTTAACTAATTGAACCGTTCTGACTCATGACAATTATAGAATCCACAGTTCAAACTTCTAATTTACTACGCCTACTGAGTTAATTATTTTAGGTTAAGGTTGTAACAAAAACGTAGGCCTATATTCCGTATAGCTAATCAGTTTGATTCTCTTGTTAATGAGAGTCAATTCACTGAATTATTTCTGTATACAAATGATGGAGAGCTGTACACAATTGCAGCTGTACTATATACACAATTATAAAAATACGAATCATCATCGAAAATCTACTTTGCAACCAAATCATTACCAAACATTAGTAGCTATCATTTTGTAATTGATTCATTGGTTAATAATGAACTCTGGACTGTGCTTTAAATTGGCTGCTGATTTCTGCTTTACTGCCAAGAACTTTGTCCTGATGGAATCATCAGTCTGCTTAAAATACGTTAAACACATGGCATTAGTACAAATAGCATGATATTTCAATTTAAGTGTATCTATATCAATAAACTAGGCCTATACTGACCTAAGAAAGTTAGATTGGATTGTGCTACTATAAGGTAAAAACAAAGTACTACTAAACAAAGGCATTTCCTCAATTAGCGATACGTGCGCATTGATGGATAAGACAATAAATGGCGCCAATACAACAAGAGACAAAAATAAACAAGCAAATTCAAGGTTACGTTTGCAAGAATGTACTCTTTGACCGAAGCTGATCACCGGTCATACCACACCCTAAGGTCAAGGATTTGATCTAGTTCAACACGCACAAGGTTACACATACAATTACGGCCAAGGGTAAAGTTTTACGTGAAAGGTAAAACGCGCTCAAATATCTGACATTTCACTAACGACAAACTGATTTCAATCTTGCTTTAAGTTAATTACAGTTGGTAAATTGAAGCCAATATATTGGTAGAAGTCAATAACGCTCCCGTCCGTAATACGATACTGTGATGTAAGACGTATTATGGAAGCACGAATGGCCTTTTGCCTATCTACTGATTGAATTCCAAACTAATCGAATTTCGAACACGGGTTTGAATACGTTAACTGTAATTACTTCCGCCAATGAGTAAGCCTAGTTTATTCTACACTATTACCAGTAGTTAGGTGATAGAATAGCAACCTCATTATGTGGTAAGACCATTGTAGCGTGGTTGATCTAAAGGTGCGTAGGCCTATACAAAAATCAGAAAGATGTCGTTTATTTAGTCAGTAAATAAAAATATGGAAAATTTTGCCACTATTTTGAATGAAATTCTCAGTATCATATTATTATCCTTGATGATACTTTGATGGGAAATATAAAAGTTTTCCCCAATTTTGAACTTTGTATGGGAAGGATAAATTTTGAAAAATTGTATTTTCAGACTTTCTAGTTACTTGTAATGTATACTGTACTTACACTGTAGGGTCCTCAAAATAAACCACGGCAGATTTACAACATAAGATACTTAAAAAATAAAACATTAAACTTTTCCAAATTTGTAGAGTAACGCTACAGATAAAACTGATGCACTCATAAGAAGTAATATCAAATTCCAATAATGTGTAGACATAATTACATTAAAGAAGCTAAGAGAGGAGAAAAGTGCACAAGCAATCCAATTCTTAAGTCAGACAAAAAGAAAGTAAAGACAGAGGGGTAGATAAATACGCCATGAAATCACAGACGAAATCAGCAGAAATAAATATCACTTTGGTAAACGTGAATGTCCCGTTGGTGCCGCTTCTCCTGACGTTGGATTACTGACAGCTCAACAGAACACCTTTTCCAATGAATTATGTACGGCAATTGTACAGCAACACTCGAGGGGGCTATTAGCTGTTACAGTGCATAGCATAGAGCGCCTACCTAGAGTTTAAATTATAATGCAATTGAGGATATTGGACCGATTATACCCTTCTAAGAATAACCTTCGCATATGATACAAACATATGCGCGTTTATCATCATAAACACATGTAAGAAGAACATGGACATCGATTTATTATGAAACTACCAAGGAGATAAAAACACTTCCAATTGTGACCCACATAAAACTCTACATATCACAGTTATGTAGGTATATTTTATTAATAAACGTATATTTTGCAATATGGCTGACAATTTAAGCTAATTACGTCTTTTTTTAAATCAAACTGAAAAATATCCACTAAAGATAAGGCCAACATTGTTTTTTACCACTACTTTTTAATTATAACACCTTTTACCCTTTACGTTATAAAGACTTGCAATTACACTAGTTTGAACGGCCGAAGTTAATAAACAGGTTTAAAAAAGTCCAAACCAACAGATAGTTGCGGACCGATTGGAATTAAAGAATTTTTTTTTTTAAATCGAACCGTTTTAATAGTTTAGAAAATTGTTAAGTTACAATGAAAGTTAAGGATGATGTCTTATAGTTTCTGAATGCAACACTTTTTCAGACTGTATAGACATCTCGGCCATCGGGAGATAATCATGTCATTGTGTTTATTTTTCTTACTGCTGACATTTCAGACAAAATCTATCGTCAGCCAGATAATGATCAACCATGTGGTCATATCCCGACAACAATAAGAATGTAATTAATTAGGCCTAATGGACTTCGACTTCAACTATCATTAATTTTATTAACATTATCTGATAATTGATCTATAGTTGCTAAACAGTGTTGTATAATTTTTATGCTAAAAACTCTTATGTTTAAGTAGTTTTATTTCCTTCCGGTCATCTTCCTTAGTGGTTTCTTATTTTTTCGCCAGGACAGGTTACTTTCTGTTTATATTGCAAAGTATAGTGTGGTATAAGTATGTCATAACAGTACATACGCAATGTTAATGAAATTAAATATCAGCTGTTTTATGCGCCTACCGTGTTTCTTTAGGAAGAACAAATTGCAACACCATCATGACTTTGTGAATCACACTGAACTTAGCTAATAGTTGTTAGCTAAAAATACCCAATACTTTCAGCTTAGTCATATAATCTGTCAGAGACCACTAATCTCCTTCAAACGAACGGAATGCCTACACAATAATAACTTAAAATAATAGTATAACTTTACACATTTTTTAAATCAAAAATAACCATATTTGCTTATTAGTTTTGTTACTTCATACATAATCGCTGAATGCACACACACACACAAACGCACCCTGATTGTGAATCCTGGTCACATACAAACGCAATTGTAATTTGAATGTTATATAAAATATTTTAAAATTCCTACAATAACGAAAAAAGAGTTTCTTAAATTACTTGCAAGCAGAATTACACAAATTAGGTATACTGTGTTTATTAAGTATTTTTCTAATAAAGAGAAAGTGAGACTGTATACAGTTTAGTTTTGTTTAAAATGTTTCAATTTAAGCGTATTAACACGATATTCACATATTGTAGTCCACAGTCAAAGCTGGACTCTCTCGATGATTTATCATTTATTAATGTTTTAATATGTATGTTATGTTTTACTTATATTACTGACGATTACAAAGAAAGCATAGATCATTGTAGTATGAAAGTAAATGTACTACATGAAAAATTTTTAAATTAGTTTAGTACTAAAAAATAAACACTATAATTGATTGAATACAGAAAGGACAGTTTATGAAAGGTCCACTTAGAAAAACGCTAAAAATGGCAGATTTACAATTGTGTGAAATTTGTGCCAGGAAAGGATTATTTCATCACATCTTATCACATGTAGGCTTATTTTTTACATTTTAAAATCGAGTAAAGTGTCTTTCATTAAGTGGTTGCTCGAGCACGACGATACCTAAACTCCAAGTTGGATTACCAACAGAGTACGCAACCCGATCCATCTGTCGTGACTGCAACCAAAGAGGAAGTCAAATTGTCATCACTAATTAGGGTTAGGCTTAAATCACCTACCCGATCATCATTTGCTTCATGTACTCTCAAAGTTAATGGAATATTCAAGAAGCAAGTCACGATCATCCCGAGCTGAGAGCTTTACAAGTTGACAGGATTTATAAGTAAAGTTATATTGAACGTCAGATGGATTACACTTTGAGCCATATAGTGACACGCTTTTCTAAGTAAAACAATAACGGTAACCTGGGATGTGAGATATGTAAAATCACTTCATACAATTTAGAAGGGCGTGACTAGCTTATGTTCTCTCATCGAGAGAACAGTTCGATTGATCTTAAGAGGTTAATCATAATATACAATTAACGGGTTCATTCATAACGGATATATTCCAACGTCGGAATTATAACAGCTCAAACACCAAATGCCTTAATTTAACTTCACTCATCATTTCCTTTGAACAGTGGTAAGGTGTCGATTATAGATGGTACATATAAGTTTTCCCAATATTCTAAAATCTTCATAGAGATGGTCGATTGTTAAATTTCTTTTGCGTATAGCCTTAATTGAGTACTGATAAAAATTAACATTAATATTTCGCCAAGCAATCATTTTTACCAATCAAGTCATTTGGCGTCATTTTACAAACCTGTAAGAAAAAATTGTGCAAAAAACATCAAGTTGGAATTTTTTTCCAAAATTGAATTTCTTGATGCACATTAAATCACGTTTATATTAAAAAATTAGTAAGACATGACCAATATGAATTTATTGTTTTCTAAACCATGCCAGTTTGAAGAGGAATAAATGCCAACAAGATTAAATGGTTTAATTCAGGAATGCCTTTATGCCTGTTTGCATTCAAGAAATATCTACAGTACTTGTTCTGCCTGTGAGCCTTTTAACGAAACCAGTGAATTGGTAACATAACGTAACAGTACTGGATTGGCGAACCGAAGAGATCCTTTACCAAGAAACACGTGATTCTACGCAGCAACAATTAAAACAAGTTTTTCTTAGATTTAAATTGTAGGCCTACACATTATTTTGCTCTCTACTTTTACTAGGCTAATGGCATTGAACTGATTGAAAGTGTTTAAATGAGCTAAAATCGATCCAGTTGTGCTAAAGTTACGAAAATAACTCAGTAATAATAATTTAGCCGTGAAAACAATGTATTCACACCCGTTACGATTAACTTATTAAGAAATTAAATCCAGTAACAACGTAGTTTCTAAACAGTGCAATTTCTTGCAGCTGAGCGCTTTGACATTGCCTCATTTAAAACCATTTTATAAATCCATCTTTTGTTATTGAGTGCTGAAAAGAACCTGAATATTCTTTATAAAATTGTGGATCCGACTTGCGATTCACTTTTAATTATACATTTTTTATAGCTTAAGGAAAAAATTTCAAACTTGGTACTTAAAAAATGTCAATTACATGACAAATGAACGAGTTTAAAAAAAAACGTGAAACGCAAAACGGATGCGTATTGTGACTGTAGTTAAAACGAGACCTTGAAAACAATTTTATGATAAAAAATAAACGAAATTAATGGATTTAAATTTAACATTGCTCTTACGGGATAAAAATTCAAGATGGCCGTCACTACAGCATACCCTTAAGTAAATGGAAAAGCTTAATAAAACTAAAGTTTAATTACAAGTCAAACATAAAGTCTCTATTAAACATAGACATTAAGGTAAGATGTTAAGGTAGACATTAAGATGTTTGTGTTAAATATTTCTACAATTGGAACCTCCAAGACAGTTGCTTAGGTTCGAGCCTAGTTAATAAGTTTAAGTTAATAAGGTTATAATTTGTTATGTTCTCGATAATAGAATCGATACAGTTTTATGAAACCAAATAAAATCCATCTGTTCAACAATAGAATAACCATAAGATAGCTTAATCAGCAGATTGTGTCCGATTACCTGACATGAGCTTGGTATTCAATAGTGCTCTTATTCAAATTCTTCAGTTAATCGTTATTATTTCAACTAAATTATAACCAGACCCCAAAGTGTAGCTTTATTAAAGCTACTTAAATGGCAAAGTTTTTAACAATATTTGCCATGTTCTCAAATAAAATCGATACAGTTTTATGAGTGTTAAAAAAAAATAATTTCATAAAAATTACTTTTTTTAACTTTCAATCTTTATTTCAACAAGTAATTAAGTAAACATTATTACTAATATAGTTATTTTTATTCAAATTTTATGGGGAATTCGAATATGTAATTACAATATCAATGCGAGTTCTTAAAAGCTGCGAAATTTTTTTTTTTATAAAAGTACCAAATTTCGAAAAATATTAAAACACACCTCTGTTGTCCACAATTTATCGAATAGGAAATTTTTTAAATAAACAGTTTTATTTAGTGTCTACTTTATCCATATAAAAAGTTTAACACTATAACTTTGTTCCACCCTGTATATGATTTTTAATGACACCCCAAAACGTGTTCTGGAGACCATGATCGGTGCTAATTTGCTACTCCCGACCTTTGATCACCATAAGGGCCACTGCATAGCTCATTTTTCCTATGGAAATTCGCTAAAAATAATAAATACACAAAAGTATTAGTTTAGTAAAATAATGATAGTAATTAGCCTACAATAACTTTACTATAATACTGTTATTTAAAAAAAAAACTTTGTTTATGACCGAGTAAGCTCAAAAAATAACTTTGTATGTTTCTAAATCAGGAATATTGCATTATTACTTATACCAAATAATTCTTTACCATCTTTTTTTTATTGTTCATATTTTATCGCAGTATCTTTAATATCCTGTAAGATTGAAATTATTCATACACATTCACTTTGGTGTCTTTATTATATATACCAATGTTAACAGGTTTTATCAGATGAGTGCGATTAATACAAATACAAAATAAAATAATGTATACAATTTAAAATAGCTGTTGAGTTATAAATCATGTAATCAAATTTAATACTCGTATAGTTAGTAAAACTTGTAGAAGGGTCCTTCATCTTGCCAACACTATAAAGCAATATGAATAAGCTTATTAAAAGCAATACAGATGTGTAGGCCTATATAAGCTTCTTTGCTCAATATATTTAACATATGATTATACTTCTAAGCGTTTATTTTTGTTTAAGTGTTTTCTACAGTTTATAGGTAACTGTTAATGTTGGCTACTAATGATATCAAAATGCGTTATACATAAAGACAAAGATGTATTATTATTACCCTCGGCCTAGTAGAGTAGAGTGGGATACAATAACGGATAACGGTTAGAGAACCATAAATTAAGCGACATCGTGGGAGTGGGTGTCATTGTCTTATTACACTCATCTTTGCTGCGAAGTACGTTACTTTAATTTGAAATAACGGTTTTTAGGTGACGTCGCATTTTGACATTTTTACGCGTTATGAGTTTTTATTTTCCAAAATACAAACTGTTTTACCTTTTCAATCATAAATACATTTTCAAATTTGTATTCTTGGTCTGCAACAATGTAGATTAGAATAAATAAAAACAGAGCCATTTTACTTAGATATTTAAAAATGTAAACATTAATTAAAAAACTTTATAAAACAGGAGACGAAATAACGTATTTAACTCAATTCCACGATACATATTTTTATTTATGATAGTATGTCACTCTCTTCACCCATCCAGACAGTGAAAACGATGTAGGAATTTTTAACAGGGATGGGAATAATATTTAAAATTAAAAATATCTTTCCTAATAACATTTAAATATTATACTTAGTAGAGCGAACTATTGTAATAGAATACAACTCTATAATACTGTCAATATGACATCAATATATAGTGATGTAATTTATTGGACGAATGGGCATCAATACCATTCGTTTATTTTTTAAATATACGTTTCGTGTCAACGTTTGAGAAAATTTTTTTAGTTTGCCTCTAAAAATAAAGTTTTATTTCAAATTTATATTCGTTTATATTTTCGATTTCTTAAACTACAGAATTACTAAAAATTTTAATTAAATTTTTGGTTTTAGGTTTTGATATTTTCTGTCTTATTTTCTATTTATAACCTGTCACTAAGTTTCTAAAAGTAAAAATAAAAATGAACACAATTCTCACAAAAAATACTTTTATTCGTCAAACGTGTTTCAACGACAAAGTCGCCATCTTCACCCATCGCGACTGAAGATGGCGACTTTGTCGTTGAAACGCGTTTGAAGATTAAACGTATTTTTTTTGTGAGAATTGTGTTCATTTTTATTTTTACTTTTAGAAATAATATTTCTCACGAGTCTAGCTAGATTATATTTATAAATATGTCACTAAGTTGTTTCATTTTTATTTTTTATAAAGTTTGTTCTTGGTTCACTTAGTATTATAATGTTTATGGTATACTAAAATCAAGCAATGGCGAACCATTGCCGGGAACACTAGTTAGTAATTAATTTGAGAATTTATAGATGTTCATCAGTTTTAAGCAATGGTTTAGTTTTCAATTTTAGTCCAGTCATCAGCGGTAAAAAACAGTAAAACTGTGCAATTTTGGGAATCAGCATCGATTTTCGTAAAAATTCGGATTTAAAAGCTCTACTTACCATCTACTTCAAAATCTACAATGTACCGAACCGGGCTTTTCATTTTTTAGGGATGAAAATTACCCTTATTGCAAAAAAATCGTAGATCCTATCATGTAATTGGTTAAAATAAAGTTTAAATTTATTATTTGTAGATCACTTGACATTCTCAAACAAGTTTATGGTTAATCAGAAAGATTCAACCCCTGTAAATTATCCCATGAGGGTAGTAATTTTCAAAACTAGTTTTAAAGATGTTTATTATAACTTGAAATAATAAAAGTGCATCATATTAAATTTGATGAATGAAATTATTATTTGTGAGACGCTTCAGCCCTTATAAATCATCCCCTAAGAAAATTAACTACTACAAAATAATTTTAACGATTTTTTAAAATTAAAAATTATTTAAAAGTGCATTTATATTGCATTAAGACTATTTCACTGGCGATATAAAATTTGTTGTTTTTTAAACACTCCAATCCTTATAAAAGTCACCCCTAAGGTCAAAAAATATAAAAATATTGAAAATTACACTAATAATGAATTTAGGAATATTATTAAAAATTGTGTCAAATATTTTCGTTGTACTTACAATTTTATTTTTTTGATACACATAACATAACATTTAATACACATAATCAATGATTTTTAAGACATAATGCAACAAGGTGAAGAACAAACTAAGACCACGTGTATGTTATTTCGATATATACACACATATGTATAAACATATATATCTACACACACTTAGATTAGAAAAGACCGTTATAATACTTTCATGTGCCAATGTATGCTGGAATGTATGCTCCATTTTTCTGTCTTTGTCCCTAAGCACCGAAATTCTTGCTCCGATATTTGAAAAGAAATGCAGTTGGTTTTCGACGATATTTCCCTTATTTTTTAAGCTATAGGGTAAACTTTAAAAAAAGCATTCTGTAGAGAATTTCAAATCCTTTAACATCATATGAGTTAATTTTTTCAAACCTTATTTTTGAAAAGGGTAGTGTCCAAAGGGCTTGGATAAGCTACAAATAGTACGCGAATGCAAACTTTGAACGGCCATATCTCATTCAATTTTTTTGATACAAAGATGTTTTAAAAATCAAAATTTTCAGTAAGAAAAACCCTACAGTTAATATTTGAAAAATTCCATGTCATGAATAGCTTTTGGTTTATTTAAGAAAAGTTACTTCTTCAAAATTACAAAAATGCAATTTTCTATTTAATTAATTCTTTTTTCTAAAATAAGCATTCCAAACCAGTCAAATCACTTGAATCATATCAATAACACCTAAATGAAGTTAAATGCAAGTGAGTTACGATTAATTTCAATTATGGTGGTAATGAGGAGGGTGTAATTTTGTTAAACCTTTTTTAAGAAGTTACTTTATATTTGTTATAAGTCAGTCAATTCTTATGCAAAATACTTTTGTCAGTGCTCATTTAAAAGTTTTTTTAATGTACTTTAAAAAGGTATCTTGAGGTTTCCCCAAAAATTTCACCTTTTTCAAGTTATTTAAGGATGAAGGTTTTCAATTTCGGGTTTCTCTAAAAATAACCGTTCTTCAACGAGCTATAACTCCGTTCGTATTGGGTTTACAGAAGTCATTAAAAAACGAACCTCTTTGTTTTTTTATTAGCTACAGTTTTGTTACAATGATTTTGTCGCTAAAATGAAAACTTTTAAGTTATTCGTGAAAAACTGTTAAAAAAACTTGAGTTTATTCAATGAAAATGCGCAGTTTCAATCCTTAATAACTCGGAAAGTACGAACTTTCCAAAACATTTTATAGAACAAAAGTTGCTTAGAATTGGTCCATCTATCGATCTCCCAGTTAATTTTATTTAACAAAAATTTTCTCCACCTAGAAGGGGTTGATTTCACCCCTAGGGTAAAAGCCCGCTTCGGCAAAGGGTAGATTTTGAAGAAGGTTATAAATACTACCTAAGTCCCAATTTTCAAGAAAATCGATGTTGATTCTTGAACGCGAAAACGGCTATGGACTATTTTTCTTGTAAATAATTTAAAGATTTAATTTGATCAATTTTAATATTTTAATTTATATTAACTAGTTTTAATTATGTAAGATTAATTTTAATCTTAGACTTAAGATTGTATTTAGTTTTAATTTTAAACACAGCTGGCTATGATAATGTGATATGGGGTTTGCATAACAAAAATTACTGCAGAAAACTGAAACAAATCAAAATATTGCGTGTTCTCTAAAACTGAGAAGAAAAGTGACAACAGTGATCGAGTTTTTTTAGTTTATTATAAGGTCAATAATAAATAATATTAACTACAGTGGATATACAATACAATTCAACAGCGACGCTCGTCATCAGAAAGTTTGTTCAGTATTGAGACTATGTACTGTTAAGAATTGACCTTCCTTAGGACGCCCTTAGAGTTGCAACATATTGTTGTGAAGTGTGGCGTGAATGTTATGTGCAATACTGCACGGAGAGCAGGAGAGGGGGGGATACTCCAGGAATGTAGGATCCGTTAGTATAGAATGACCTTTGTGAACCGGCCTTCACCTCAGTCGTCATACTTCCTATATAGGCCTACGTATTTGTATATCATAATTTAACAATCCCAATTAATTTATTTAGCTATCCATCCCAAGAACCTTTTGTTAGAATACATTTAACACCAAGAAAATATAATCATTTTTATTAGTGTCTGTTTGTGGGTATTAGTATAGACTTGACAATAGATATAATGAAATGTTGTTTAAAAAAAAGTAATAGCATACACAGATAAAATTCAAGTCTGATATTTGGTATTTTATGTTTCAAGCTGTGGCCCCCTAACTCCCAGGTAAATAAAAATATGTAGATTATTAATAATTATAATCAAGTACTTTTCTTTCAAGAGATTATCACTAAAATATGTTATGTGCCGTTTGATTTTAGATATACTTATTTTATTTTTTACAAGAGTTCAAGCATGATCTGCTGGGTCACTACTTTGTGCGGCCTCTAGGCGTGTTGTAGCCATCGATGTATATAAACACACTGGATTGCGCGCTGAGTAGCTGAAAGGTTCGAGAAACGAGCCGGCCGGCGTGGAGCTTCCCCCTCCACTGGAGGGATAGACCCGCGGTGGGCAGCGTGATAGATGGACAGTGATACACGTTGTTGTTGTTGTTGTTATATACAGTTCAATTCTTTGATTTATCCTCTACACTTTTTTATAATAATATGTCATTTTTGGGCAGAGGAAATAGTATTCCTAAATTACTATTCAAAACAGGCCTAGTTTTGTTAGCAGTCTTGTAGTAGGAACATAAAAACTGGTGTTTTCAAAATAAGAAATTTGAGATTGATCAATACTTTTATACAGTTCTATTTTAGAACTAAATTACGAAACTTTTTTACATTTATGAAAAAAATTACAAAAAATGTTTACTACTTTTTTATATAGGCCTAAAGTTGAACTTTTTCCTTTCGTTACTAAACACTAGGGGCTCTGCCCCTGGACGCTTCGCTTCGCTCGCAGTTTGAAAATTCGCCAATGAATCTCGTTAATCTTTGGCTCGTTTGTACATTGGTTTGTAAAATTATGAAACCAGGCTTACATATATTAACGGTAATTACAAGATTAATTATAACCTCAAATACATGCTTTAGAAACATGAGAAACTTTCATTACGATTTTAGTCCTAGTTCTACTATATCTTCTGTCAACTAATGTTTTGAAACCAGGACTAAATATACAGTAGTAGGCTAAACATAACCTCAATACTATGTTTCAGAAATGAGCCAGGCCTATATTACAAAATTGACTATTAGAATTTATCCATTTTTGCCAAGTTTACTTTTGTTTATAAAATAAATTGTTAAATCAGAACAATTTACTGTAATTCTAACGTGCTAAAACAGTATAAATTAGATTGTTTTTTAATAGTAATTAAAAACTATCCAATGAACAGCTGATTTAGGATAATACTCAATCTCATGGCTTGTTTATAAACAGCTGTTTTGATTGCTTTATTTACTATTACGTTGTAATTTTGTAACCAACATGGCAACCCATAAATCTATGTTAAAATTTTTCAACTTTTAAATTAGATTTTCTAAAAAAATTGCGTTTTTACACAAAATACAACTATATGGGTGTACTTAAAAATCAATACTACACCTAAATACAAAATTTCTTTGAATTCATTACAGCCGTTTTCGAGATCCACGACAGATACAAACAAAGATAGATACAAGAATTGTTCATTTAAAGTAATAGGATGCTTGTTCCTTGAGCTAATAACTTTGTTAATTTTACTTCAATCATTTTGTTTACTTGCAAAACTGGCATATATGAATTCTTTAAACCTTTATCTACAAAAAAGCTATGGAACACTTTTGAATGAGTTTAGAATAAACGTGTTGAATAAATGGTTGAAATACAAAAACTTGGACGATTTTTTTACAAATTTGAAGTTTACGGTCATTTTGTGAGCTTATGGTTTGAGATACGGAAAAAATCAAGAATACTATTTTGTTGAAAATCTAATTTGCTACCCGCAAAATATTAGTTTTTAAATTCGACTTACAGTTAAGACATAAACTGGCTTTGGAAAAAAGCTTACACTGAGAGCTTACAATTCGATCACTTAAGTCAATGGAATAACTTTACTAACTTTTAAATTAAATCAAGCAATAGCGAAGCATTGCTGGGTCCACTAGTTTACTATAAAAATAAGTGTTACATACTGTATAACAATTAAATATTGTTTAGAAATTAAAATGATTATTTTATAAATAATGTTTGGTGCCGTTGTTGAAGCTGAGCAAAATAAATTAAAACATTTGTGAGCGTTGCATTAACTTTGAATGCTTCACGTGTTGTTGCTGTCCCTCCAGTGGTGGGGGAAGCGGTTAGGCCAGCCGGACCGTATTCAATACACGCAGCCAGCGATCCAGTGTGTTTATACATCAATGGTTGTAGCTTTGTTTATTCATTGGCGGTGTAAAGGTACAGACTCAATGCTGTGTGGGTTATTATTTCACCTGAACAACCAAATTGGCTTACCAAATTTTAAGTAAGACCTGGGGGAGGTCAAAAATTTCCCTGGACCCCATTTGCCGAAGGAAGGGAGGATACTCCTTAATCCCCATACACCGGTCTAGTACCCTAGAAAATATCATATGGGCGCCCTTACTTAGTTGTACGTTTACTGCAATAAATATTATGCAATGAGGTAAACAAATTCAAGTTGACTTTCCTCGATAAAAACCGATTGCGCCTATCTTTTACTAATTGCAAACAGACATTTTTGGATTAGCATTTCTTTTAAGAAATTTAATCATATCAGTTTGGACTAAACATGCGTCAAATTTAAAATAGAAACAACCTTTATAAAAAAACAAACAACATCATCAATTAGCCATATTCCTAACTTCATTAGCTTACTTTGAATATTTCGGGAAAATCTAACATACAGAATAGAGGTATAAATGATTTCAAATTAAGTATGAAATCAGCCGTTAATGGAATTTCCTCTGAGAAACCTTCATGCTAGTTTCAATGTGTCAATAGTAAATAGCTCTAATTATTGAACTAACGATGCAAATCTGTAGTTAGATGAAATCAGCATTTGAAATGTCCAAGTAGCTTTTTGTTTTGTATTTATTTGCTTAAATTTTCGTCAAATTATTTGTGAATAACAGTATTTTTTGACCAACTTAAGCCAAATCCTTTAGAGTGATATAATATAGTTATTAGACAGTTAAGTAAACAGTTTCCACGTAATTTTACTTGCATACTGCATAAGTGTGTAACTGAAGAGCATTCTCTAATCTGCGTTTCTACATTATTTAACTCATACAGTAAACGCATTAAGCAAAAGAACCTTATTCTTTGTAGTAGAATGTTTTCAGCCGTCTCATCGATGATTTGGATGATCAGTGTTATAGGTTAAAAGAAATTTGGTACTATTTATTTCTGCTGATGTTGTTGGAGTTTTAAAGACTTACATAGATTTAAACATTTATATCCATTGCCTTTTAATATACGAGTACGAAATTCACTGATCTTAGTTAGCTCAGTTGTTAGTTTAGCCTCGTTCAACCACAGTAAAAAAATGTTAAATGCCCTCATTTAACAAATTACAAGCCAACTGCAACTGCATGCTTTCATTAAACTTAAATAGCTAATTACGTGTCCAATTAAACATAAACTACTGTTATGCTAAGGTAACTTGGTTACTTTGAAGTGTCAGGGAAAGCGTAAAACATACAGCATCCATTCAAATATCGCGGACATTGCATAGCCTACAAAAGCGGTCAATTAACTTACAAAGAGACGGCCGGAATAGTTGCTAATTACTGAGTGGCGTAACTGTACGGCTAAGTCAGTAAAAGTGAAATGTGTTAATGGTTGTAGCTTCCTGGTTCGCAACATTTAAATCCGTTTAACCAATAACAGTGTTGGAATATAAAAGCACAATAATGGTCCCACTACGTCTGACCGGGCATGATGATTCAAGAAACTTTAATTTAAATTAAGAAGTTTTAGTTAGTGGTGTTTTATAATAGGCCTCCTTGATAATTGTCTTTACGAAATGGAGGGTCATAGTAACATTTAATATAATAATATAGTAATTATTTTAAATGTACAATTATCACTAAACAACTTGAATTTATATGTAGGATAATCCGGCAAACATTTTTTCAATGTTTGAACTCAATTTTAAAGAGAGCAACAATTATTGTTACTGAACGCTGGAGCTAAATCGTGCTCACAATGTAGTCTAAATATAAAATCTCATTCTATGTGTTCGTTTGTTTTGTTGTTTTTAAAGCGCAAAAACAGTATTATATAGTCATCATTGCCAATCGCCATTGTATAGAGATTATCTTGCGCAATCGTTTGAAAGTTTATTTAATTCTGAATCCAAAAAGAATAATAATTAATATTAAAACAAAAATAGCACAGCAAAATGGGGCAAAATCGGAAAACACGATTTCGTTGTATTTTGGCCGCCATTTTTAATCGGTTGAAAATATGGATGTGCAAATTTTACCTTTGGTTTTCTCTTGAAATTCTACATCGAAATGATGTATCACATGACCACCTTCCCATTTAAAAAATGAAGTTCATTCCAAGATGGCGGTCAAAAATTTCAAACTCACCAAAAAGTGATTCTTTTATGTTTGGGAATAACTGCTTTTATTCCTATCTCATAAGACTCGTACTTTTTGAAATATTAAGCTGCTTCCAGACTTTTGCCTCACTCTGTCTGGTTTAATCGGTTCACACAAATTAATATTTTAAATACTAAATAAAGTTGAAATAGTTTTCAAAATAAGTCATCCTAACAAGCCAATATGTAACAATTAAGTATTATATAATCGCAAATATGATAAATAAATTTACATATTAAATCCCCTGAAAAATTATGAAAGGTTTTTGAAATAGGAACATTAATAATTGTCAAAATAATCAGAGTGGAATTCGCCACAAATTATAATTGACCTAATGCTTATAGTCACTTATAATTTGGCAATTTAACTCATGTATCACAGAAAATGGCCGTTTTCGTTGTCAAATTGCCATTGAAACCTGTTTGAGTAACTAACCATATTTTACGTAAGGATTTGTGTTTCATTCTATTAGGCTTATCATCTCGCATGTCAAGTTCAATGTATATTAAACTTGTAGTAGGCTACATGGTTTAATTCACAATTAATTCATTCGATAACGACACAGTTGCCAATGTGTGGCCAATTATTATTAAAACTGATTTTTTTTAGTCTACAAAACAAAATTAATGATGTGTAGACTACTTTAAAGAACAATCTAGACTAGACACAAATCGAACAACATTAAAGTCGCCATTGTAACTGATAATATTACACTGTATGCTTAAAGTTATGAATAACTTATTGTCACTTGTTTGTTAGACTTGAGCCGCCGATAACTTATAATCCCAATGCTAAGATGCATAGCGATTGGAGATCATAATTTATTAAGATCTAATGTTGTAATGTTGTCTCACCTGGAGAAGCGGAACCGACGCGGTACTTTTGTAAATGCGCTGGCTGACGGCTTTCATTTAAGATATTTATTATGGTTGTTGACATTTGGTTTAAAATGATTTATACTAAACCTCCCTACCTCTCTTGTAATTTATTCCCTATATTATTTATTACAGTTCTAACGTTCTAACTTACTTTACTAATTGGCGTATAACGGGCTAACTGAGCATGTCAGGAGTACATTATTACTCGTAGATGCTACAGTTCTGTCAACAAAGTTGGTATTTCTGGCTTAATTTCATTAGTACGGAATGCAGTGTTATACGGTCTAATAATACAAAATAAACCAAACAATAAAATAAAGGTTAAAAGCTAAAAATACTTATAAACTATCTGAATGAGATTAACACATTTGTGTCATTTTCTCCGATTGTAAGTCTGCCTACCTTATAAATATTTGTCATAAAACTAATAATTGGTATGTTTGAGGTAAGGGATTTACATTGTTTTAATTAATTATGTAGTATGATTAAGTGGACACAGTGCATCAGTATTTATAGTAGATAGGCCTACAATAATTTCAATATTCAAACGTAAATAATATATTGTTTTAAAAACGAAACAATCCGATTTAAAGGTCTGCTGTAGTGGCAGCCATCTTGGATTTTTATCCCATAAGAGCAATGTTAAATTTCAAACCATTTATTTCGTTTATTTTTTATCATACAATTGTTTGCAAGGTCTCATTTTAAGCACAGTCACAATACGCATCCGTCTTGCAATTTACATTTTTCTTAAATGCTTTTGGTTTTGACATTTTGTAAGTACAAAGTTTGAATTTTTTTCCTAACACAATAAGAAATTAATAACGAAAAATAATTTGCAAGAAGGATCCGAAATTTTATAAAGAATATTCAGTTTTTTTTTCAACACTCAATTACAAAAGATAGACTTATAAAATGGTATGAAATGAGGCAATGTCAGCGCAAGAAATTGCACTGTTTAGATAGGGATATAGTGAGAGGCGTTTGCGTTCCGGTGAATTTCTCGTTTACTGGAGCAGACCCTTAATACGTTTACATACAGCAATAAATACGATTTACACGTTGTTAAAGGTTAGCGTACACATTTTAGTTTCATATATTAAATTTATTTTAGGCACTTCTTCACACAGCGTACAGCAAAAGTGTTCTCAACAAATATTATCAAATCATTTCCATGACAAACTATTTCAAAATCAAAGGAATCTAGAGCCTTTCGTAGGCCTACTTATTTTATTTCTTATAATGATTGTGCAGTAGTGCTCCATTTAACTGGACCCACAAAGAAACCTCAGTCTGTAGACATTACACGCGTGCGCACTGAGGCATCAACACACACAGTGGCAGTTTTCCCACGGCCTTCTTGATCTAGTCAACATAATGCAAATTTAATGCATATTTCGCGGCTGAGAAAAATTTGTTAATTAACTTTAACAACCAACCTTGACGTCAGGAATCTGAGCCTAGTAAAGCCATCTTTGTTCTTCTGTAAAATAATGCCAGTCTTTTGATATTACCTTAGTGCCGACGACGAAATTAATTCAGATGAGGTGCAGATGCGGAATGCAGACCAATTCGCCGCCTTCCGAATATTTAGCCTGTCTACTACATCTGCCTGTCGTATTAATAGTCACTATTTATACTGATATAAGGCATTATTCCTAAAAAAAATCTGTTTGGCAATAATCAATTATTTTTTTAAAAGTCTTCTACATCACCGATTAAATTAAATTCTTTTTTTTAAATGGCACAGATTTCTTTTAAAGGGTTTTATCAATCATTAATAGTTTACCTTCATAGAAGTTCGCATACAAATAGTGTAATAAACGATTAAAACACATGGTATTAATGATTTAAATAGGCTATATAGTTTTGGCCTTGCTTATAATAGAGTGAAATGTTTTGAAAAAAAAGTGTAAACTTGATTTTTGCCTAACTATTAGGCTATAAATATTCATACGCCTAAGTTAATAAAGAATTACTTTACATTGTTAACATACGTTCAGAGATATAGAAAACAATTTTTAACTTATCTGAAGATTGAAATTGTAAATATAATTCAATGTCTGAAAAGCACAAGGTTTACTTCTGTCATTGGCGGATCCAGGGGGGGGGGGGCTGGCTGTGGGGCCGCAGCCCCCCTTTGGGTTATTATATTTTTGTTTAATCGTCTAAGTGGCAGACTGCTCAATTGAAATTGAGTTGTCTCAGACTACACAACTTGTATCGAACATTTCACCCACTAAATATTATCAAATCTCAATAAAACAAAAACCATTGGAAAGAAAATATTTTAAACTTCAATTTTTGTATTTACAAATTTCTTCTAAAAAGTATATTTACATATGCAATCATCGCTGTAAAATTGTAGTTGCCTAAATCAATATTGATTCCGCGCTAGAAAGCTTAAGGAAATGACTCAAACTCGTCACTTTTTAAAGGCACATAATCGTTAGACAGAATTGTTTTGAGAAGAAGATAAGAACACCACTGGATTTGTCAAGATTTTAACTTTCTACCACGATCTAATCATTCTTAACTCTTACAGTTTCTTAGATATGAATTTGTCTGTAAACCCTTGCCATTGGACAGTTTTCAAAAAATGAGAAAGCACATTTTGCAATCGATGTGTATCTATTATAGATCTATAATCTATACGCAGTATTCGTATACTAATTTGTATATCGATTTGAAGTGCAAGTTCTATATTTTCGTTTAATATAAGGAAAACCTGATTTAGTGTTCCGAACTATTCTGGTATTTCCGTTAAATATGTACTTTTTCAACGCCCTTAGCCATTACCTTTTCCTGTCTGGCTGGAACTATATACTATAAGTTTGTGAGAATTTTGTTTAGTTGTTGTAATTTAGTGGAATAAGTTTTTAGAATAAAGTACCTGGGGGACCGAGTATTACTCGGTACTTTTTTTTTAAAGGTTAGAAATGAAAAAAAAATTGTATAATTGGATACACTTCAGAAATACATCATGTAAAAAAAATACTATTTAAAAACAACAGACTTTATTTATGCCTACGTAACTATTGCTGCTGGTAATTTTTAACTCGGTAAATGTGTACAACTATAAGGATTATAAATAAAACTGTAGGCCTATTTGTAAAAAAATGTACTATTTACTACTACGCTGGGTTTTGTAGTATTACAGATGAGTGGTGAAATCAGCTGTTATATTATACAATGTATAAATAAATAAACTTAATTAACTGAAATAAATCAAAATATTAAAATCAGGTAAGTACTGTTTTGTAGGCCTACTCATATATATAACTCGCGAAATATTAGCACGGGTCAGCTGATTTCAAGCTTAAAACAATTATAACCTTTAAGACAAAAAAAAAAAAAAAATTTATAGGAGACAGCTGATGGAAATATTATAGGAAACAGCTGATGTTTGTCATATGTATCCTATTGATTTTAAATTACATAACCCCAATGTTAAAAATTTTCAATTTTCAAATGAGTTTTTCAGAAAAATACGAGTTTTCCTGAGGTAGTGGTTTTCACCAATCGATTTTTTAGTCCCAAAAGCCTCTAATCCCAAAGTTTCAGCAAAATCCTTCCGCTGGATCTCGAGATTGCTCGTACAAACACACAAACAAACAAACAGACATTGCTCGTATTAGAGTATAGGATAGGATTTGTTGTGCATAAACATTAACTGTATTGTATTTTAATAACAACCCAATCAAAAGGTAAACTCAGTTGTAACAATTATTGCTATGCCATTGTTATTTATTTAAAAACGTTTATTTTTTTAGAAAGTGTAGATAATATGTTTTGCCAAATCGGTTGCAAAAACATTGACAGAAAGTGAAATATCTTATAATTGGTATATTTCCATTTCTATCTCGTAAAATTATGAGATGTATATAGCTTTCAAAATGTTTAAAATAATTTAATTAACAGAAGCAATACTATAAATAGATTGGGAGCTAGCTCTTTTGAGAAATATGGCGAAGGAAATATATGTATTAACCCATTACGCTGATAGGAGAAAAAAGTATAGCTGTACGTCAATAAAGGAACAGATCATTCAAAATAATCATTCTTCATTATTTATTGTAAATGAGCCATAGTTAGGAAAGTGTTAACATTCTGCGATTCACAACTCTCAACGAGCCAATAACTAACAACATGTATAATATATTGTATTAATTAAAATGCTTGTGTCTAGCTGACTCATTATAGTCGCCTTGAAAAACACAGTAACGATGTGTAACAAAACTAATTAATAAAATTCTTTGTCTAGCTAATTAGTATAAAGCGTTTTAGTAGAACTAACACAGATAGCAGGAGCGTCGCACTGACAATGTTACAGAAATAAAACGTCAAGGTTAAGGTTGCTTATTTTCGATTGCTAATCCTTTTGCATTTATTTTCTGGTATTTGGCTCTGCTGCAGAGGAGGCAACAATAGTAAATTGCTGTAAAGAGTTGATTTGTGGGTTGTATTTCATAAATCATGTCAATATGTGTTAATTTTAAACTATTTGTGCTGCAAATATGATTTCTATTGTTCATTCACGGGTATTTAAATGACACGTAAATAACAAATCTGAGGTAAAATAAATTTAAAAACCTAGTAAATGAGTTTCACATTATGGATCGTATGTGTCATGTACAACATTGCCTTAAGGAATATTTTAATTGTTAAATGGCTCCTGTTAAAAAAAATAACTGCATTTTATCGATCATAGATAATCTTTAAAATACATTACATTAAAATATCAATTAACAATTTGTAAATGCTATCTGGGAATCCTGTTTTAAACGAGAATTAAAATGTTACATTAAAGGCCTCATACACATTTGAATTAATACCGCCAAAGTAGTTTAACAATGATTTAGACTACTACACAAATTGTAAGTTTAAAATTTTGAGGGGAAATAATCTTAAAAATAATTCATATTTGCCATACATTTTTTCAAATTCTATAAACTTAAAATATCTCATATATTAAAAAAAAGGAAGAAACACTTTACTTAATGCCTTGGGCACAGATAAAAAATATTCTTATAGCCTACATACGCCATACTCCAGTAATTCCAATAAGATAGTCGAAATAACCCATGTGAGGAGAATTAAGCTACAAGCAAGCTTTTAGTTGCTAACCACATTGGCCAAGTAACCCCCAAGTAAACGACTTCCTTCTCACTCGTTCTTATCCTCGACAACTTTTGTGACTTTGGTATGACTAACTACTACGATTGCGCGGGGTTTAGTGGTAGGTCTATCTGTTAATTTACAGATTTAGGTGTAACACTTTTTAACACGATCTTTGGGTAGATGATATTTCTCCGTGCCTTGATGATTCTAGTCGTCGCTGCAAAATCTCAAGCAACTTGAAGGAAAAAGAAGTAAGAAATTAAACAAAAATAGAGTAAAACAACATATTTCAACATGTTAGAAAGTTTAGTACATTCTTTGTAAGCAAATTGTGTAATTTTATTTTCATTGTTTAGTAGCGATCGGCGAATTTAATCTGGTTGCTTTCTAAGATTGAAAGTTGGAATTCAAAATAAATCGATTATCTGTGTAATGTTTGCACAAAGAATTCCTTGGAGTGCGATGCGATGTTGCATATTGCTTCACACTACCTTTCACTTTCATGGTCTACTTACATTCTCCCTCTACACACCTGTCTCTCTTTATGACAAGTAGATCTTTCCTTTCTCGTTATCGTCTTACTCTGACTGCTTGTCGTTTTGTTATGTCAGCAAGAGATCCTTTTGTTCTTGCACTGTATATTATGATTGATCAGATCCTAACCTCAATTTGTAAGCATTATCTAAGATATAAGTTACAAAATACTTTGACTATTTTGGCTAAAAGGTTATAAAAGAAGTTTATCTTTCAAAACTGTTTTGTAAATACCTAAATACATTCAACCCGTATTTTCTGTAGGAAGTACCTACAACTAATTGAACAGAAGTCATGGGCGGATCCAGCCGGTTTTCAAGGAGGGGGCTGTCTCCGGGAGGGGGGTGTATAGAATAATTTTTTGGAATACAGGGCTTGAAAACGTCTTTTTAGACTATTTCACGATCACCCATTTTGAATAGGAATTAAGGATTATATGCTTTACCCAAAAATAAAGTTTTATTATAACAAATTGTAGACAATAAACCATAGAATTGAACTGTATACAGTACAACCTCGTTGTCGGCCCCCTTTAAGTCGGATCTCCGGGTAACCCGGACCGGTTTGCAATAAATAAAAATATGCATTTTGATAGCGCTATTGCTTTATACGAGCGCATAATCGTAGCGTAGGCCTACTACTCGGTGATCGTGTTTCCGCCGAGTTTGTTTGCCGTGCGGCTCGTAAACGTTACTCGAAGTTGACGCAACAGAAACTTACAAGCTTTTTCCCCCACAAAGTAGATAGTCCACAGAACTGTTTTTCGATTTATTGTGACCAGTTAATATTTTTATCTTTTCTCCATAATAAAGGAAAATATTGTAAGTATACTGTGTATTTTCATTTTTTGAAGTTTTATGCTCTTTCTCCGGCTAACACGGATTTTCGTTACCTATGTCGAATCGGCCGTGGTTCCGGCTAGTCCGATTTAACGAGGTTGTACTGTTTTGAAAATTTTACTGTACTTGAAAATTTTAAATATATCCTATACTCTAATAAAAGTCTGTTTGTTTGTTGGTTTGTTTGTGTGTTTGTGTGTTTGTACGAGCAATCTCGAGATCCAGCGGAAGGACTTTGCTGAAAGTTTGGGATTAGAGGCTTTTGGGACTAAAAAATCGATTGGTGAAAACCACTACCTCAGGAAAACTCGTATTTTTCTGAAAAACTCATTTGAAAATTGAAAATTTTTAACATTGGGGTTATGTAATTTAAAATCAATAGGATACATATGACAAACATCAGCTGTTTCCTATAATATTTCCATCAGCTGTCTCCTATAAATTTTTCCATTTAATTTGCTCGTTTAAATTTATTTTGTAAGTATTAAACATAAATAATTTGTCTTAGAGGTTAGAATTGTTTTAAGCTTGAAATCAGCTGACCCGTGCTAATATTTCGCGAGTTATGAGTAGGCCTACAAAACAGTACTTACCTGATTTGTATTTACATACATTTTCCTATAAAAAAAAAAACACAATTAACAAAAATACCGAGTAATGCTCGGTCGCCCAGGTACTTATTATAAACCAGCCTACTTAATCAGATAGGCCTAGTAGATAGAGCGCGGAGCGGTGCTAGCTTCTACACACAAATGGCGGGAACTTAATTACGCATGCACTTTAAATCCAGTCATGCTCACCGAGTTAAACGTGCATGAATACACAAGGAGAGCGGACCGAGTGTCCTTGTGAAGGCTTTATAACAGTGAAGACAACTTTAGCCTTAGGATAATGTCATGCTTTGAGGATTAACAACTTAGGTTGAGCCGAGGCTTATCACTCGAGAATCGTATTGCTTGAAAGCTGTCTAGTAAATAACTACTGGAAAGAACTGCTGCATAAACTACACCAGAAATAGCCTATAACCTTGTCACTTTTCCGTAATGTATTGAAAGACTGGAGAATAAAACGCGATATTCAGATAAAATACCAACACTGTTTTTAAATAGATGAAATGAAAAGGAAATATGCAACCTAAACCTTATTAAGACTGCGGGAACTATACAATAGGTCTATTTCCCGAGGGACTCATATTAAAATTACACATTAAAAAAACATTTTATCTCAGACTTTTAATTAAAATGAAATTTTAATTTAATAATTAGTAAGTTATATATATCTACTTATATAAAGCTAGACGGGTTCACATTAACTATGAGGCACTTCCCGCAATCGTACCACCCCTCGACCTCATACTTGAATTAAAGCTCTTGACGAGAAACATTCAGAAATATTGTCAAACAGTTAACTTTTTTAATTTTAAAAGCACCTTTAGGTCGAGAAAGATTTTTTTAATTTTTTCATTTTTCCACTTCAAATGAGCGCGTTTTGTAAGAGAAAACGGTAAGAGATAGCACAAATGTTAAATACAAAAGTTGTAGAAAATTTAATTTCAAACTAACGATTTTCCATCAGATTTAAGATCCCATCATCCTTTTAGCCACTATTAATCCGAGAAGGGAGGCTCCGCCCAACGTCTTCCTACTTTTATAAAGCTAGGAAGGTTCACTGATTCATTCACTGACAAACTATGAGGCACTTCCTGTAATCGTACCCTCCTTGTCCTCATACTTGATTAAAGCTATCAACGAGAAACCTTTAAAAAAAAATTGGAAAACGATTGACCCTAAAGGCCATCCTTGTAACTTCCCGCTAAGTTTAATTACAAAAGTATAATAAAAGTTTGATAAACACTATTTTTAGAAATTTTGAACTGCCATAACTTTTGAATGAATCTACTGATTTTTATGCGATTTGCTGCTATCGATGCAGTTTTTTAAGACCATTGAAAGAATCAACAACAAAAATTTTTCAGATGAAAAGTTTCGGAGAAATTGAGGAAAAACCCTTTTTTTAATTTTCTTACGTTCACGATATCTCGCGAATAAATCAACCGATTTTTATGCGATTTGCGGCAATCGATGCAGGTTTTTGAGTCCGTTGAAAAAATCGGCAACAAAAATTTTTCTGATGAAAAATTTCGGAGAAATTGAGAAAAAACAATTTTTTTATTTTCTTTCGTTCACGATATCTCACGAACGAATTAACCGATTTTGACCGGACTGGTAGCGATCGACGTCGCTTTTCAAGGTTAAAAGCTGATTAGATTTTGGAATTGATCGGTAAAGCCGTTTAAAAGTTATTCCAAAAAAAACCTGATTTGAACATTTTTTATTTCTTAGTTTTTTCGAAATTTCTCAGAACCTACCGGTCCGAATTAGTTGAAATTTTCAGGAAATCTAAGTTTGATGGAACTCTTTAGAACGCCGTTTGGTAGGATCCAATCGGTTAAGCTGTTCAAAAGTTATAAGCGGGTCACATACTTACATACACACACACATACACACAGACAGGGTGACACTCTCTCAGGAGTGGTCAGGGAAGATTCCTAGGATCTCAAAACGTCGAGATCTGATGAATACTCGATTTTCGAAAAACGGGGTGAAACCAATAACTTCCCGATTTTAGAAAATTTTCAATTTTCTTAGCGGGAAGTTAAAAATTCCAGAAGTTAACATTTTTTAGTTTTGAAGGCACTTTTCGGGCGAGAAAAGATATATTTTAAAAATTTTTCCACTTTAAGCGCGTTTTGTAAGAAAACGGCAAGAGATAGCAAAATATGTAAACACAAAAGTTGTAGAAAATTAAAATTCAAACGAGCGATTTTCCGTCAGATTTAAGATCTAATCATCCGTTTAGCCGCTTTTCACCCGAGAAGGAGCTTCGGCACACAATCCTTCAAATTTCCCATGTTAATCTTAAGGAGATAATGTTTAGGCCTAATGAGTTTGAGTCAGCCAAATAAAACAGCTGATTTATGCTCGGTCACCCAGGTACAAACGAGCCAAATATTAACGAGATCCTTTAGCCAATTTTCCAACTGCGAGTGAAGCGAAGCAGCCACCTGAGGTCATAGTCCGAGGCGGGGTTAGGACGCGAAGCGTCCAGGGGCATAGCCCCTAGTATATATATATATATATATATATATATTTAAATTTAGTTTATTGATTGTAACAAAAATAATTAACGAATATACAGCTTATTTTCGAATATTAACTCGATTTGTAAAACAAAACTATTTCCTATTGTAAAAAGTAATCTATGACAAACAAAAGTTAGGAGCTAATCTATGACAAAGTGTTTCGCTAGGAGCTGGTTAGCAAAGAAAACAAAGGGCCTAGTCATTTCTAAAAAGACATATACTCAGAATGTTATAATAAACTGTTTGAAGTTATGAGATGAAATTATAAACGTCTTTTTTAAATAAACTGTAAATTTTTACGTATCTGTTTTCATATATATATATATAAAAGCCAAAACCCACTGACTCACTCATCACGATTTCTCAAAAATTACTGAACGGATTGGAATGAAATTTGGTATGTAGCTTTCTCTAGGGCCATAGATGCTCACTAAGAAAGGGTTTGAAAAAATTCGAAATTTTAGGGGGGGTTTGGGGGGATCAAAGTTATTAAAAAATGACTTCTTCAAAACTACCCAACGGATTGGAATGAAATTTGGTATGTAGCTTCCTCTAGGGCCATAGGTGCTCACTAAGAAAGGGTTTGAAAAAATTCGAAATTTTAGGGGGGTTTGGAGGGATCGAAGTTATTACAAAATGATTTCTTCAAAACTACCGAATGGATTGGAATGAAATTTGGTATGTAGCTTCCGCTAGGGCCATAGGTGCTCACGAAGAAAGGGATTGAAAAAAATTGAAATTTTAGGGGGGTTTGGAGGAATCAAAGTTATTAAATCACGATTTCTTCAAAACTACCGAATGGATTGGAATGAA